>JAOTRH010022488.1:0-17528 GCA_034768845.1 Heliamphora exappendiculata | reverse complement strand
CACCCGAAGCAAGAAAAAATGTAGAGAAAAGGCTAGGGTTTCACCTCATCCATGAGAGAGAGAGAGAGAGAGAGAGAAGCTTACACAAGAAGATTTGGTCTAAATGCCAAGATAGTGGTCTGTCCCGCACATAACAATTCCATAGACCGATCGATCGGTCCCAAGACCAATCGAACGGTCTTGCTTAGAAAACTCTAACTTTGCACTACAACGCCCAACGGTTTTGGGATTAATTCTATTATGCATTTCTAACCCATAATATGCATACATCACAAAAAAATAAGCTATTCTATAACAACCATGCATACACATAACACATTGAATGTAAATTACAAAAATAAAAAGGGAATTAAGCCTCACAACTTTTCCCGTTAAGAAATTTTGCCCCCGAAATTCGCTACATGATCAATACGAAGACAACTTTGGATACCTAGCACGAACCTTAGACTCAAGCTCCCACGTAGCCTCCTCAACACTATGACGGAGCCATAAAACCTTGACGTAGGCAATGGTTCTCCCACGCAACACTTGTTCCTTTGTATCCAAAATCTTCACTGGTTGCTCTTCATAAGAGATATCGTCGTCCACTCACAACTCAGCCTAATCTAAAACATGTGATGGGTCTGGCTCGTACTTTCGAGGCATTAAAATATGAAACACGTTGTGCACCAATGATAACTTAGGAGGCAAGGCTAAACGGTGTGCCAACTCTCTAATCCTTTCAAGGATCACAAATGATTTGATGAAGCACGGTGACAACTTTTCACTACGACCAAACCTCATCAAACCTCGACATGGCAAGATCTTTAAGAACACGTGGTCCTACACCTCAAACCCCACGGGTCTCCTCCTCTGGTCTGCATAACTATTTTGACGACTTTGCGCCATCACCAAACGTTGACGAATTACGACCACCTTCTCTGTTGTCTCATGTACCAAGTCGGGTCCCAACATAGCCACTTCTCCCATATCGGTCCTACACACAGAAGACTTACATGGCCTACCATATAAAGCCTTAAAAGGCGCCATCCTAATACTCGACTAATGACTATTGCTATACGCAAACTCTACTAATGATAGATGATCCTCCCAATCCCAAAGCATGTCCTCTAAAATCTATATCGTACGTTTAGACTAAACATTCGTCTGAGGATGAAAAGTAGTGTTCAACAGTAAGTTCATGCCCAATGCTAACTGAAGACTTTGCCCAAAAGCACGATATAAAACGTGGGTTTCGGTCGAAAAAAATAGATATAGACACTCTATGTAGCCGAACAATCTCATTAACATACAACTAACTCAACTTATCCACGAAATTTGCCAAACGCATCGGAAGAAAATATGCAGATTTTGTCAGTCTATCAATCACAACCCATATAGTGTCATATCCTCTAGGCGATTTCAGAAGTCCAAAAATGAAGTCCTCGTGACGTTCTCCCACTTCCATTCTGACACTAATAATGGCTATAGCAACCCTACTGGCCTCTGATGTTCTGCCTTCACCTGCTGACAAGTGAGGCACCGAGAGACAAATTGAGCCACATCCCTCTTCATTCCCTTCCACCAAAACTGACGGCGTAGATCATGATCCATTTTAGTGCCTCCTAAGTGCACTACAAGACAAGAATGGTGAAAATCACGTAACACATCCTCACAGCACGACTCTAGCACAAATGCTCTCTCAGCAAATCTTAAACTCTAATTCGGGCTCAAAACCCATCCTTGGGTGTCTTCTCTACTAGATACACAATCCTGTAACATCTGAGTTTCATGATCCATTTGTTGAGCCTCAAGAACGCGTGAAATAAGCATGGGTCACGAAACCACAGAAAATAAGATCGCACCCTCCTCTGTCTCATCGAGACACAAGTCAAACCTGCCAACATACGTTAGCCTTCCCCGGATGATACTGGAGATCAAAGTCATAATCCTCCATAAATTTCATCCACCTTCGTTGACGCAGATTCAGGTCCTTCTAGGAAAACAAATATTTCAAACTTTTATGATCTGAATAGACTTCAAAGTGCTCATCATACAGATAATGTCACCATACCTTCAAGGAAAAAATCACAACTTCTAATTCCAAGTCATGTGTCAGATAGTTCTTTTCGTGTGTCTTCAACTTCGAGAACCATATGCCACAATCTTGCCCTCTTGCATCAAAACACACCCTAGGTCGTCATGTGATGCATCACAATAAATACTATAACCCTGAAGCTCATTTAGAAATAATCAAAACAAGTGCACTCATCAACCTCTTCTTTAACTCCTAAAATGCCAACTCACACGGCTCACTCCAAATGAACTTGACCCCCTTACGAGTAAGGCGAGTCATCGACATAACAAGTCAAGAGAAATTTTTCACAAACCAGCGGTAATAACCTGCTAAACCCAAGAAGCTCTGAATTTTAAATACATTCTTTGGTCCATCTTAATTTATCACGGCATCAATTTTTGATGAGTCCATAAATACTCCATCCCCCGAACCAACATGCCCAAGGAACTTCACTTTCGACAACCAAAACTCACACTTGTCAAATTTTGCATACAATGAGTGTTCCCGCAAAATCTTTAACGCCACATGTAGGTGTTCCTCATGTGCTTCCCTCGACAGTGAGTAAAGAATATCATCTACAAACACGACCACAACACTGCCAACATACTGGTGGAAGATGCGGTTCATCAAATCCATGAATATCGTAGGTGCATTTGTTAAACCAAATGGCATGACTAAAAACTCATAGTGGTCATAACGATTATGGAATGCGGTCTTTGCAATGTCCTCTTCCCTGATTCTCAACAGGTAATATCCTGACCTCAAGTCAATATTTGATAAATAACTCAAACCTTTCAACTGATCGAACAAATCATCAATCCTAGGCATAGTGTACTTATTCTTCACAATCACCTTATTCAATTTTTGATAATCAATACACAATCTGGGGGACCCATCCTTCTTTTTAGATAACAAGGCTGGAGTTCCCCATGGTAACGTACTCAGGCGTTTAAACCTTTTAACAAGAAACTCCTGAAGTTGTACCTTTATCTCTCACAACTCTGCTGGTGCGATGTGGTAAGATGGCATTAAAATAAGAGCAATTCCCTGGGCAAGATCAGTAGAAAATTCTACCTCACTATGTGGTGGCAACTCAAATGGGTTATCAAGAAAGACATCTAGGTAGTCGCAAACAGCATGAGGGAACTCCCCTCAAACATCATCAGCCTCATCTAACAGGAGAGCATAGAAAAGAAAACTAAGGCATTCTTGATTTCGCACAACACATTGCAAGGCTATCGAACCATCGTCCTGATTAGCCACAAAGCAAAAATAATCACCCTCAGGTGTACAAATCAGTACCCTCCGTTGAACCTAATCGATATAGGCACGATAAGTGGTCAGCCAATCCATCCCTAAGATAATATCAAATGATATCATATCGAGAATGATTAAGTCAAACTCTAAATGGCGGCCAACAACCTCTAACTCGCAAGAACGACAAACTCGTCCCAACACCACATTCCCATCGACTGAAGTCTCTACACATAATGTGCTACCCAACGTATTTATCTCTAACCTCAAAGCATATGCAAAATCAGATGAGATAGAAGAATGTGATACTCCTGTGTCGATAAAATTACTGGCCCATAAACGGTACACTAAGAGAGTACCTCGGATGACTGAAGTAGTTGTTGAAGCATCAAACATAACTGGTGCCTTAGAAAAACTCGAATCATCAAGAGTAAACACTCGGTCCTGCGGTCCCCTAGTTTACCCACCATGACTCTATATCACGAGCTGTCGCACCAACTGGGCTGAAGTGCCTCTTCTGTAACTCTAGAAGTTTGAGCTACTGGCTGCTACTGCAGCTATCTAGAAGCCTATCATCCCTACGCAGGCTGAACAAATGGTGCACCTGCCATGCTCTGTGCATTTCCTCCCTATGGGCAATTCCTACGAAAATACCCCAACTGACCACACCCAAAACACACTGATGGCTCCCTTCCCTAAGACTAGACAGGTACAAAACTTTGAGATTGTCCCCTTAGTGGGAAATCTATCACATGATGCACTGGTTGTCTGCACTGATAACAAATGAGCTCCCTCTGCTCCGACTGAGAGTACTGGTGTTGAGAACTGTTTGTATGATCCAGTGGGATAAGAACTAGGATTGGATGACCTTTGTCACTTATTGTGGCGCCTATCAGGCTGCGCACTCACTCCACCTTGCGGTGCCCTAGCTTTCCTGGCCTTACGGAAATCATTCAGAGTGTTCTCAATAGTGACTGCTAATTCCACCAACTCAGTAAAGACACGTAGTCTTAATCCCGCCACCCTTTCCCTATTCGCGGGCCTCAAATCTCTTTCAAACCTCTTTAAATGTAGCTCATCAGTGGCCACGAATTCCTGTGCAATGCAAGATAAACTGAAAAATCTCGCCTCGTACTGTACAACATTCATCATCCCTTGGATGAGGAAAAAGAACTGCCGATAGATATCCTTTAAAGACTTGGGAAAGTGTTCTCCAAAAATACCTTTGTAAAGGTAACCTACATATCTTGCACGGTAGCCCTGGAAAACTTCCACCATTCGTGGGCGTCACTCCTCAATTGAAATGCGATAAACGCAACTCTCAAGTAGTCCTCAACAATCTGCAACGTATCTAAGATTCTAGTCACAAGCTCTAGCCATTTAGTGGCCACTTTAGGGTTAGGATCCCCAACAAAGGTAGGAGGGTCAAGGCGTTGGAATTCACGCATCGCTACGGTCGCCCTAGGCTTAGGTACTCTAGCTCCTCCCCAAGCGGCCTCAACTAACTAGCGCATGGAAGTCGTCATCTCACATAGGAACTCTACTCCACCCACGGGTTCCTGAGGGACGTTAGCATCCCCGACATCATGGATTATAGCATCTCCACAGCCTAGACCATGACCAAGACCACAACCATGGCCTCGCCCTCGTCTCGGAAGCATAACTTCCATATAAAAGAAATTATAAAACATATTAACATAAGTCTCAAATCATTATGTTATCACAAATGAATGTTCACATAGTCATGCTAACACTTAAGCATTCAAACAACATATAAACATATTCCACGTACCGAGAAGCACCAACAAGAGTGACAAGTCAATTTGGGTAACTCACTCAAACTCCTTGCTAAAAAGTACGTCAGCCAAACGCATTTCTAACTTGGCTTCCAAATTTGTTAATCCAAACGCCCAAAGGCAAAACAAGTCAATCCCAAGGTCCAACCTCCATGCTCATGTACAACACATAATTATCATGTAATCTCATGTAACCATACTCATGTTATCGAAACATTTTAACGCATGCAAATCAAGCATACGCAACCAACGTCATACGATGATGCAACCCTTTCCACGGCTCCTAGGTATTCGAACCTAGAGCTTTTATACTAATCTGTCATGCTCCCAAACTCGAGACACGTGAGTCACCGACAAAAACCCATTTTGTAATGCCAAAGATTCAACAAAACCTCATGATCCCAAACTAGCTTTGAAAAGATGAAACAAATACGTTTAAAACCTCTGAAAAATGCCTTTTCGAGGGTTTAATACAAAGAAAAGAGCCCCAAGAGCTAACTTCTAAAACAAGCAAACGAAAATTTTGAAATCTGCTCAGATCGATCAATCGATCTCAGGACCCATCAAGCGGACTTTGCCTACTCTTGGTCCCAACACAGACCTACAAAACAACCGAGAAGTGCATTTCACCACTCGATAGACCGATCAATCGGGTCATCAAGCGATCTAGTTTTGGACCAAGTTTTCAACAACCAACTTTTGAAATCCCACCTCCATGGTTTTCATGCATTTGAATAGTCTCAAAACATAAATAAAACAACTAAAAACATACTAAACTTGGTTCAAAACCTCCCTTAAGGCCCAAGATCTAATATCTAAAACCGAAAAAATGTAAGATATAACTTGAATTGAAACATAACCAACCCTAGGGTCCATGCAATTCCCATGCATACAAGCATCCAATGAAATCTTAGCGTTAAAGCCTTACAACCAACATGTTTTTAAGTATAAAACATACATAATTGGTCACAGCATCCAACATTCACTTTACATCGATACAAAATAACAAAAAGACCAAAAACAAGAGTTCTCTATCAAATAGCCACCGAGGCTTCTCAACATCAAGTCATATGATCTTGGTCACTTGAAAATATTTAAATCCCACAACGTGAGCCGAATCCCAATAGAAATAGACTAGCATGAATTAAAAGTGTTACATGCAATTACCGATTATATGAACAATTTAACCACACAAATTGTAAAACGGTTTTCCTTCCTCAAAATCGCAAGTGTTCATATAATCCAACAACATCCAACAATTTGAAACAACACTAGAAATCATTTGGTTCTCCAATAAGGTTTTCACAACCATAAAATGTTTCCATAACCACAAAATGATTTACACTATACCGATATTGTCGTACCAGAGACAATGGTAACAACTATAGACTCTTAACTATTAACCTAGGTTCGGGGCCTCCGATGGCTCACTAGGCAATGACGAGCTCTATACTTTGCTACAACAATTAACACCTCATGTTGGAGCAATCACTTCATTTACGGGAATTAACCTAAAAGAACGAAGCACCTATTCGCGCAAATTTTTGAATTTTCATCGAAGAGCAATTGAAGCCCAATTTCACCACATTGTTATGGTACATCTCTAAAATCATTAAAGGCACACAGCGTATCCATTAAATTTAATAAGGGCACATAGCCCCACCATCCAAAAATCATGGAGGCAAACCAACATTTGCACAAAACTATTATTAATTTCAACCGAAGCATTTAAAATCTATGCTCAACCCCAAGGGTTAGCTCTAAACACCAAAAATTCATATTTTTGCAACATATACATAATTTCCTCCGATTTTCAAAACTCATATATTTGAGAATCATATTCACATGCATCCACCAACTTTATAATAAGCCTCAAAAACATACAATCATTTTTTTTATTGACCAAACATGGCTTAAACACAAATATACATCCTCCCATGGCATTTAAAGCATTAAAATGCATGCAATCACACACAATATATTTTTAAAGTAAGATAGTTTAGAATCCTAACGTAGTGAGTTAAAAACTCGACGCTTTAACTCCCCACAAAAAACTCACGTCGTTGAAACACAATTCCACTTGGATGGATGCGAAGCCTCGACGAGTAGATCACCATCCGCTCTCGCAACGCCAAAAATCACATTCGAAGCAAGAAAAAATATAGAGAGAAGGCTAGGGTTTCACTTCTTCCATGAGAGAGAGATTGGGTTAAATGCCAAGATAGTGGTCTATCCTGTGCATAATAACCCCGACAGACCAATCGATCGGTCCCAAGAACAATCGAGCAGTCCTGTTCAGAAAATTTTAACTTTACACAATGCCCAACGGTTCTGGGAATAGTTCTATTATGTATTTCTAAGTCACAATATACATACATCACATAAAAATAAGCGATTCTAAAACCATATGCAATGCATAACACATCAAATGCAAATTACAAAAATAAAAAGGGAACCAAGCCTCACAGGGTTCCTGATCGACGACCAAGCATACACAAGAAAAATAAAAGAAACAACAATAGGGTGTGGGTTGCAAACTCCCTAAATCTAGTTTTCTCGGTTTAAACAAGACACAAACAAAAAATAAAAATAAAAATTGAAGCTTACAGAGCTTGGACATTGATGACCCGCTTGTCTTAACTACTGCAACGCTTGAATCTTGCTTGTCTTATCCTATTTAGAAAACCTAAAAAAGGAAGAAACCAATTCACAATAGTATTTGTAGAGGGTGAAGTAGAATAATAAAAAGTGGATATGAATTCTAGTTATAAAGATTGTAGTCGTGCTAATAATATCCGGCAATGGCGCCAAAAATTAATTTGTTATCGTAATACATCAAAAATAATATTTAAATCCTAAAATTAACTACTACTCAGCAAAATAGTAATTAAGTTCGAATATCGTTCTAACAGGGACTAGAAAGCTAAGTTACAATTCTCTATAACTAAAAAGTCAAATCTATTTTTCAATTAAAATATTTGTTGATTTGATTTATTAAACTAAAAATAGAATGAAAGTAGAAAATCCTAGGGACTAGAAAATATATTAGATTCATTAAGATTTCGTTCTTTTTACACAGTTCAACTTAATTCAGCCCTAGCTACAAGCCTAACACAGATAATCAAGAAAATAACGTTTATCAAAACCTGGCATAACCTATCTAGATTGGCATGAGTCATCCGTGAAAAACCTAGCATAATCCGTCCTGTCACAACATGACTTATCTCACATTTGGGTTGAAACATAAAGTGAAAACAATTATATGATCTCGCATTCACAATCATAAAAAGCAAAAGCGAAAACTAGATTCAAAACTTGAAAGCTTGTTAATTAAAACTCAATGTCTCAAAACCATGCAACAAAATTGAAACTGTATTAAAACAAACAAAAAATCAAAACTACATCTAAGTACTTACTAGGGTTCATCTAACCCCAAAACGAAGCAGTTTAGTCCCACATGTTGCGGGTGTGATACATGCATATTTGATGAAGAATGGATTCACGGGCCTCCTCCATTTTCTCGTTACTTTCCAAGCCTCGATCATCGCCTCTCTTTTCCTCTTTGAAGTTTAGAGTCAAAGATGAAAATTTTCTGTCCAATAGCCTCTTTTTATAATGCAACTATGCCCTAGGGTTTTAGAATTACGCTCAACTTAAAAAACATGCCCCGTTCGAACGCCCGTTTGGATGAAAATTTTCTGTGTAAAACCGTCTAGACGCCAGTCCAAGAGAAATAATTCTAGTTCAATCCATCCGGATGCCCTTGTTCCGCCTGGACGCAAATGCCTTAATTGCCCCTTTTTGTCCCCTTTTTCATTTTTTATCCCATTTTAAACTCGTTTTTCCACTATCTTGTCACTTCTGATACTAATACAAAAATACTTATAAACAATATTAATGAATATGTAACCGAGACTTAATTTAGTGTAATTTGAAAGATTAGATTGAGGCTTTGGCACCCCGATTAAAAGGCTACTTAGTAAAACCACATTTGGTTTGTCAATATTATTAAGAATTAGTTCTTAAAATGTTAATGAACAAATATGATATCAAATTTCTAGTTCGATCCTTGCAATACCCTGCTGGTATTCCCATTATGTTAAATACGAATATCATTTCCATCATGTTGAAAAGGAAACAAACAATAATATATTATGATAATTTTCACATGTAGTCTGGGATTAATCAAATGGTGAAAACTAAAAGCAAATTAAAACATGGCTAATTTTCTTTTGCAAACTACTACTAGTCAAACTACATTTTCAAAATGCCAATGCCAATTTCTTAAAAATTTTAATTAATAAATTACAAAATGACACATGTCATGAAAGTATTTGATATTTTATTAATACAGTAATATTTTTATATTTAATAATGAATCTTTTAATGTATGTTATATGAAACCATATCAATACCATCATTAATTCATTGACCAATAAGGTATTATTCTTGAACTTTTCTTACAATATGGTCATTCTAAAAATGCTTATACTAAAAATAACTTAAGATAATTTTTATAATAAAAAACACATGTTAATAGATTAATATATCATAGTTTTTAGATTATACAAATTAATAACTTATGACAAATATTTTTAATAAATTTGACATTAATATGTATTTGACAAGATTCATGGATGTTTGTTATTTTCTCTTTTTAGAAACCACTAATTGTTCTAAAATATAATTATTTAATTATTTTAAAAAATATCTCTTTAAAAATACTTCATGTTTCTTTAAACCTAATAATAAATTGAGTCTAAGTGTACAAACATCTATATTAGTTGAATAAGAGATAATTGATTTATGATATTGTTATAACATTAAATTAGAGAATAAAGTAAAAATAAAATAATTAAAAGTTAAAATAACATTTTATTATTACTCATTTTTATCGTCGTTATAGAATGTTTTCAAATTGCATTTGAAATTGTAATTTTAAAAAATCTATAGGTACATGGGTCAAAAAATAAAGCTTCTTTTATATGTACATACACTATATTTATATTTTTACAATATTTATATAAGTATATTCACGTTAGTGGCCCTATTCATCCATTTATCATTTTGAAAATTAAAAAAAAAACTGGTAATTTCTTTAAAATTTATTTAAATAAGATACTCAAATAAATTAAATTAAAATGATTATAGAATTTATTTTACTCATTATAGTGGCTAGCTACCCAAAACTGTAAACAGATAAAAATACTTCAACAAAAAAAATTAGTTAAGAAATAATAATGGGTAACATACTTTATATAGACACATTAGGTATTGCAAGAATTTATTTGGATAATGCTCAATAAGTTAAGATTTTATATAAAATCAATTCTATAGTTTTACGTATATTTTAGTAAACTAAACTTATTAAAATATTTGTACCATTTTAAAAGTTAGCATAACTCATTCTTATGAATTAAGAATTTAAATAATTTGTGAAAACACATTTAATAAAAATTAATTGTATTAAAAAAATATAACATATTCATCCCTACATATATTTCATAAAAATTAATAGTATTAAAATAATAATAATACATTAATCCGTGCATAACACATAACACGTGTTTATAGCTAGTAATATCATATACAAATTCTTGTTTGGTTTTTCTCATTTTCAATGAAAATAAAATAAAATACTATAATAATATTGTTTTTTGTATCACTTTTACTTTTGCATAAAAATAATTTTGAAGAATTAGAGAAAATAATTTAAATTGTTTTCAAAAAAATTATATTTTTTCCACGAAATGATTTCTTGAAAAAGTTTGACAAACATGTTTTGAGAATAGAAAGTAACTTTCTAAGAAAATAGAAAGTAATTTTCTAAGAAAACAGCTTGCCCAAATGTTGAGGTATTTCAACATGATGATATTGTTAGGATCCGTAGAGTAGGCATCGGGTCCACTTTGATAATGTAAAATGTTCAATTTATAAATTTTAACGTGTAAATCATTGATACAAAAAAATAAGATTTATCAAATATTATTACGTATCTCAGCAAATTTATTTAAAATGAACTCTGCAGTCTATTTATTATTTATTTTTTATTAAGATACATATTGAAGGTATTTAACATATCCAATCAATTTAAAATTTTGCATTAATGACCTATATACGGGGGTTTACAAAAATAAATAATTTTGCACAAATTAGAGATAAGTCCCCTTTTAATAAGGTGGTCAGGAATTAGTCCTTATTAAAAATATCGTATTCCATAAAGTTTTTTTTAAAAATTTTTAATAAATAATAAATCATTAAATCCTTATCTGTTCTAATTAAAATTACACAAAAACAAAAAAAAATTATGATTTGCAGTAAATATTCGTTTCTATTTCACATTTTCATTATTCACAAAATTTTTCATTGGCTAATTGTGATTATATCACGTCGTGGATTTGGATTCAATTATTTGTTTCATTATTGACCGGCATATACTACATTGCATCTGAAAATCTTAGTACATATCTGAAATATTTCATAAATCTGTTTATCCTGTAAGTTTTAACGCCATTTTTATGTTTGTTTTACATTTTTATCCATTATTTTGTACTTTAATCCATTATTGAGTTTTTTTTTTCAATTCTAATATTTAGTTGTTCATTTTTTTCAATGAAAAATTTTTTTCGTTGTAATCTATTATAACACCATTTTCAAGCGAAAATTAAATAATTTACAGAAAATAATACAATGATACCATATATTTAAAAACTCAACATCATTTTTTTTAATAACACTACGAAATAGTTCAAATGAAAACCATAACATAATCGAAAAATCATAACTTGTGTATTATTATCTACTATAAATGATTCAAGCATAACAAGAAAATTGATTGGTGTACCATGTTATGTTGGATGTATCATTTTCTGTTAGTTATATCATTTTCTGTTAGATGCCTCATTTTACATATTATTTCTGTTGACTGTTTCATTTTCTATTTGATGTACACATGAAACAATTTGTTAAAATAGTCCATTTTAGGCAGGTTGTAAATATGTCTCATTTTTAGATTCATTTTTTCATCTTTATATTTTTCTTCAAATACTTCGAATGTGGTGCAAATCGATAATAGATGATCTGGGAAGATACGATGAAAGCGCAATAAATGCAAAGAAAACAAAGACGAAAAAGAAGAATCAAATTTTGTTCAGCTATTATTATTTTTTTTTCTAGAAGAAGAAGAAATGTGTTTCCTAATTTTGGGTGAATTCAAAATTCGAAGGTATTTTAGAAAAAAAAATAAAAAAAAATAAGACCTATTACAAATCATTCTTGTTTTGGGACTAAACCCATAAAAAAATCCCCAAATGGAATCTACCCCTAAATTACCCAACATGGACTTGACGAGCCCCAACCCAACAATCAACAAACTCCATTACTAAGAAACAACAAAAAATTCATACGCTCAAAACCTTACCCACAGGATGGCAGAAAAAAACAACTGAAAAAAAGAAAACGCACTCAGTGATCTGCTATAACTGCAGAGAGTCCGAACCTAAACAGCTTGAATGCCCACTGTCAAGGAAATCAAACTACAACAACTGTCAACAAATGCAGAGCTACAAGGGTCAAGCGAGTCGATTGCAACAAAGAATGAGTGGGTTTGAAAAAGGCGATGCAACTTGATGAACGGAGTATTGGTCTTCCACAAGAAAGAGAGTATCCGTAAGAGGTACGCTTATATTCGCAAATTCTGGCAACACAACCCTTCCTGCATGGAGATTAAAACCATTACTGGAGGCTTTGCGGGTAGAAGAAAATTCAGATCGGCTAAAAAGGCTTATATTTTGGGTCTCATTATTATACACTTTATAATTATAACGAATTATCTCTCTCACCTGTTGATATAGGTAGATTGTACGTAAATTCCCGTGTGATTTTTACTTTGGTGTGTGCGTAGTTGTAATTCCATTTGCATTCGAAAATAAGTTATTAAATCCCAACAATTAGTATCAGAGTCGATTGTTGACGAATTAAAACTACAGTGAGTGACCAAAGCAAGGTATTATTTTTGATCTCATGTCATATAAATTAAAAAAAAATGAATATTGAAATATCTACAAATCCGACAAAGAAACTGATTGACTTTTCTTCTCCCGAAATGCGACTATACGAACACACTATAACAACGTGCGAAAATTAGTGTTGTGTAATTGGTCCTCCATAATTGGTGGCACGTGGGAAACTGATTAAAGCCACAGTGAGTTTAATTATTCAACGGGTTTAGATTCTGTGGCCAAGAGGGTTAAAATTGAAGGTTCAATTTTTTCTGCGTATATATAGACTTAAGGAGAAGGCGTCTTCTAAAATTTTCTAGTGTTGCAAATTCATTGATACGATTAGATTTGTCAAATTCTACACTGTTTGACTAGATTGAACAAATTGGTATAAATTGAAATTGATCAAACGTGATCAAAGAGTCAAAAGTGATTATGTATAATTAGAGACGTTTTGGGCTGCATGTAACAATGGTTGCACATATATAGTATTGCAATGAGTTTATATTGTGGTGGATTGTCAGGAAGAAAAAAAAAGTAATAGCAACAACTACAACGACTTCACCTTGTAGCAGTAAAAGGTGAAGAATAAAAATATTTTGACGTGTTAATGACTAATCATGATTCTCGGAAAGAAATCGAAAAAATCGAAAACGATAAAAGATGTAGAGTGGAAAGAGATGAGGGAACAATACGATCCAGTTGTATTTCGAGAATATCACTCTTCGAGAAATCATCAATGAAAGTGATCCGACGAAACTTTGAACTAAATTGGAGAATAGGTACAAGTCTAAAATATGAACCAATCAATTGTCTTTAAAGAACAACTATATGCACTTCAGATGACAAAGCAAGCAAACTTAATAGAGCATTTGAACAAGTTCAACAAGATACTGACATAATTGAATTCTATCGACGCAAAAATTGAAGATGAGAATAAAGTAATTCTCCTATTGATTTTTTTAACTTCATCACACGAGTATCTGATGACAACGCTGATGTTTGGAAAAGATATCATTAACTTAGATAAAGCTGTTGCTGCTCCTATATATCATGAGATGTTAAAGAAGAGCGAGAGTGATAGATCATTAGGAGAGGGAATCATGGTTGCATTAGGCAGTGGAGAATTCAGAAACAGGACGACAATGAGGCATGAGGGGTCTAAGAAGAAAGTTCATTCCAAGTCGTGGGATTACAAAGTGACGTACTATTATTATAACAAGGCACGCCATCTAAAAAGAAATTGCCCGAAGTACAAGACGAATAAATAAGAAGAACAATCATCAAAGACAGCGATTACAAAGGGTTCCAACCATAAAGAATTAGATGTGCTCACAGTTACTTTAGGTACGAGAAAATTAGATTGAAAATTAGATTATGGATGTTCGTTCCACATATGTACGGTTAGAAAATATTTTAATGCGTATTAATCATGTGATGGGGGTACTATTAGGATAACAAACAATGTAGTGAGTAGAGTTGGTGGTGTAGGAACAATACAGTTATACATGTTTGATGGGACCATTTTGATCTTGACTGGGGTTAGCCATGTGCCGAGTTTAAAGAAGAATTTGATTTCTATGGGGATGTTGGATTTGAGATGTCGTAGGTCCTCGTTCAAATGTGGAGTTCTTTGGGTTTCGAAGGAAATTAAGAATGTGTCGTAGGAACAAATGATTAACAACCTATACAAACTCATAGAGAGTGTTGTAACATGTGTAGCTACTGTGAAACATCATAAAAGTGGTATAAGTAGGCGCCATACACAGACAAAGTCCAAGGTTGATCAAGATGAACAGTAGTTACAAAGAGGCACACGTAATAGGCGCGAGGTACACAGCAGCAACGAAAATGCATAAGTGCGCAGGTGAGCAAATCAAATGGTGTAAGATGCCTACAAAATGCAAAAGCAATAGTTGTTGGATGTTCACAAGAAAGCTCCGACCAATGAGACTAATACGATAGAAGTGACAAAAAGATGTACACCTCGACAAAAATGAGTCTTCTTTGCTCTTTATTTGGTTAGTAGTGGTGATCTCTCAAATTGTATGCACAAATGAAAAGAAGTAGAGCTATGTTATTTTACAAAGTAATGAACTTTGTGGGGCATCCAGATTGGGGTGCGAACACCTCAGTATCGAGGTGCGGGTCATGCTGTTTGAGTGTGATAATTTGACGACGACAGTAGAATCGACATCGACGCTGGTTGTCTTTATATTGGTGATTAAATCTCAACAAGTTGTATCAGAACCGACGGTTGATAATTCAAAGCCACGATAGGAGATTTGAGCACAAATATATTTTTATCTTGATTCATACTAATTATAGAATATATTTATTTTGCACAGAAAAAAAAAAGAGACAGCAACTTAGTACGTTGTGCAAGGCAAAAGGCAATGCATTGGACAATCAAAATTAATTACAGGTGAAGTTAAATCAGACGATAATTTCTTAATTTGACAAATAATTGGCAACCAATACACTTCGACAAATAAGTGAAGTGACGGTTAACACCTCAATGAATAAATGTTAGGCATCTCGGTGTAGTAGTGCGAATTATACTATTTTAAATGTCGCGGATCAGCAACAACGACAAAATCGGCATCGCCACTAATTATCTTCAAGGTGGTTTATAGAGTTCAAAACAAGGTGAAAATTGTTAGTTATATGTCTCGTATTCTGCATACCTATATAACTAGGGTTTTATAATTAAATGGGAGTTAGGATTTTCAAAATTTGCTTATAAATAGGAATCTTATAATTCTAATAGTGTTTAGAGATCTGAATTAAAAGAGTAAAGATGTAGAAAAAAACGAAAAAAATATCGAGGGCACTTAAGTGACCCTTGAGCGAAAAAACGAGATTGTTTCAAGGCACGAGTTGTGGTTATCGAGTTATGAAATATTTTTCATCCCATGATTGTACATTTTACGATTATAATGAATTCTTTCACTCGTCCATACACATAGACAGGTTGTGCCGAACCACATAAATTTTTGCATAATTTTCTCTTTAGTGTATACATAGTAGTGCTTCGATTTGCGTTTGAGAATTAGTGATTAAATCCAAACACAATTTTAGTATGGAAATGATATTCTCACGCTACTTTATAAATGTACTCTAAGTTTTGTATTTAAGTGTGCATTAAAAAGATTTTTGGAGGGCATTTATACAAAAGGGAGGGGAATTATAAATTCCCTTTTAGTGTTGGTCACATGCTAATCTGGTTCAGTTATGAGTGAGTATGATGTGCATTTTTGTAGTAGTATATCCTATATATGAAATGCATCTTTTTAGGAATATATCCTGCTGCAACTTTTTCCATTACTTTTATTGATATGTTAGGTCAGGATAATATCTTATTGATGAAAAATACTTTTCCTCAAATCTTTTTTTAATAAACTTAAAATATAAATGAATGGTGATCATTTATGCCTCTCTTTTTTTTTCCTTCCTTTTCTTCACTTCATTTTCCTCAGGAAATGCTTTCTTGTACAAGCCTTGGCTGTCTGGGAAACCAATCACATTTAGGCATAGACCATGAAACCAAGTTTTCTATACAAAAAACCACATAACAAAGTTGATTCTCATACTATTATCTAGATCGTACATTGCATTTTGGTGCCTTAATTCACAGAAATAATATTATTCCCGATATAAACCAGAATATTTTCCCCATTCTGAAGGTTTCTAAATGCCATTATTTGTGAAAAACTCAAGATTTAAATTGTCAAGTAAGAATATAGCATATACATATATGGCCAAGAAATGAATCAGACTGCTTTCTTACCGACATAGCAACCAGATGAACATCTTGCTGGCATCAGAACCAAGTCCATTCAATGGAAGCTTAATAAGCCGAATCGTGCGGTGGAAGTGTTCGGACCACCTAAAGAAAGGAGCGATTAAGAGAGAGATGTCAAGTGGAGAGAAAATGCAGGTCATATTTTTGAAAATATCGAAACAAGAAAACATTCAACTTACATTAACGCGTTACCAACTTCAATAACTCGATTCCTGAGCAATTTCAATTTGTTCCTTGAGAGTTTCTTGAAGTGTCTGAACAAGATTCAGCAGAAACCTATCAGATCCATGTTTTGCCAACAAGGAAACTGCCACGGGGAGGTTATCATACATCCCTATTGGTATGCTCACCTGTGAATTCAGCCAATTTCCAAAATAGTTTTGTGGTAATCAAGAAGCAAGAGTTCATATGTCACCACAATTATGAATATTGTACCATACCGACTAGTACACTAACTATTTAGTTCCATACTGTTCAAAAGTACCAGTCGGTATTGGGCAGTACCAAACATACCGAACAATACTGGGTGGTACCAGCCCGTATCAAAAAATACCAAGGGTGTTCCAATTCATAATTAATTTTTTTAAAAATATCAACTTTTACTTATTTTTTGTCTC
>JAOTRH010022447.1:0-21959 GCA_034768845.1 Heliamphora exappendiculata | reverse complement strand
AAATATATGGAACATCAACTCGAAGAGATTAACAAGATGTTGGGTAATATTTTCCATATTCGAATTTCACGCATGAGTTTTAGGATAATCTCTCTATGATGCTATGTGTATCTTCAATGAAACTAAACTTGGATTTCAATTGTGAGAAAAAACAGAGCATCAACAATTGCGAAGCTCGTTCTAGATTTAGATTTCAATTGTGGGAGATTAGGGTTTAAAACTAGACTTGGATTATTATTGAAAATTTGTAGAATCCAAATGCGAACCTCGTTGGCAGCAATCCGCACTCAATCGGCATCCTCGTTGCTCTCAAAAATCTTGATCTCAACTCTTAACAAACTCTCCGGCAAGCAACTGTTGGGAGTGATTCTTAACTTGTGATTCGGGGAAATTGAATTAAATTAAATTATTTAACTTGTGATTTGGGAAAAATAGAATTAGATTTAATTGTTGATCGATCTTACCCTGATCTCAATTAGGGTTTATGTTATGATTAGGGTTAGGGCTAGGGTTAGAGTTAGGGTAGAAGATGACGAGAGAGAGAGAGAGAGAGAGAGAGAGAGAGAGTATGTAAAGATATCATTGATGTGTATGAGAGAAAAATTCATTTAGATAGATAACGGTAAAATAGTAAAAAAATTCATTTAGATAGATAACGGTAAAATAGTAAAAGTGTATTTTTTGTTATTGATATTTGCTTGACAATATGATAGGGAGATTAGTGTCATTTCAGCAACTTTAAGAAAGATTTTTGTAATAAATTTAAATCTCAAGTAAAGTAAGTGTAATTTATCTTATATTTTATTATTTTTTTAAAAAACATCCAACTATTAAAATATATATATATATTTTTTATAAAATAATTTTATATTAAATAATTGCTCTAAAAAGTGCCAGGATGAAGAGCAGTTGCCCAAGGGCAGGAGCAAGGGTGTAATTTTGGCCCGACCTACCTCAGTCGTGGTTCGGGTGGGCTAAGTCCGGCCAGGATTTAACAAGCTCGTGCCAAATTTTCGAGCCATGCTGAGTTTTTTTGTTTAGGAGTCAGTCCAGACCCTAGAGGTCCTGAGCTTGGGCTAGGGTCTCGAGCCTAGTACCGAGCCACGGGCGAGCCAGACAGACAGGCAGTGCGGGCTTTTATTTATTTTTGGTTTAATTTGTTATATATAATTAGTTAAAAATTTATAATTTATTATTAGTTATTAACTATTACTTTATTATTTACTTATTATTATGATGTTATATTTTATTAGTTGATAAGTTTATAGTATATTATTAATTTATGAGTTTATTTATGTTTATCAGTTTTGATAATTTATAGTTTATTATTAATTATTAAGTTATTAAGTTATTACTTTATTTTATAAGTTTATACGTTATATGTTTATTAGTTTTTAACTTTATTATTACTTTATAAGTTTATAGTTTATAATTTTATATTATCAATTTATTATAAGTTTAGTAGTTTATTTATTATAAGTTTATTATTAATTTGTAAACTTACAATAAACTGATAAATTAGTAACAAATTAGGGTTCTTGGTGAAAATGTAGAGTTTGTGATTATGGATACAGAGTTTTTTGATTTTTAATTTTGGATACAAGAGGGTCAAGAATGGAGAGAGAGAGAGAGAGAGAGAGAGAGAGAGAGAGAGAGAGAGGCAATATGGGAACAAAAAATAAAATATTAGTAAATTTTATTTTTTTATTTAACAGTTAACTAACGGTAGCTAACGGAATGGGGCATCTGGTATCGACAATTAAAATAGAAGGGAGAGCAGTGTAATTTCAGAGAACACGGGAAAATTCCTATAATAAGTTTAAATTTCAAGGGAGGTAAGTGTAATTTACCATTTATATTATTATAAATTTATTAATTTAATACCCCAGTTGATTGGGTTGACAATGGGCTTGCTCAGTCGACTGGATTGGGCAATCCAGTTGACAGAGGTGTGGCAGTGGAGGTTGTTTTGAGATCCAAAACTCTTTCAGTCGACTGAATTGGGCATTTCAGTCGATTGAATGTTCTTTTCTTCGTGGTCTATAAATATCCAGCGCCTGTTTTCTTTTGAAAACTTTATTTTCTCCTAAACTCTCCACCTTCTCTCTACATTTCTGCTGTGCCCGAGCCTAGTTTTTGATCTTCTGCTTATGGATCCTTACTATCCACGTTGTAGACTTCGCATCCATTTGGATGGATTCTCGTTCCAACGAGGTTCAGATTTTGAGGTTTTGAGTTTCGATTCATCGATATAGGATCCTAAATTATGTTGTCTTTAAAGGATACTGTACTAACCTGTACCATGCAACCCATAAAAATAAGACACGTGCCAACTATAATTTCTTGGGTTAGCTAGTTTAGCTCCCTAGAATAATATATTACTTGACAATACGTTAAAAAAATAATTAGCTAATACTCTTAAAATAATTCATGACAAAACCTTATAAAAAAAATTTAATCGAAAAATTATACTAAAATTTGTTAAAATTCGATAAATGTAAAAATTTTAAAACTTATATGTAGGAATATTTTAATAGAATTCTAATGACGCAAAAAAATCACGAACTGACATTAAAAGTTTATATTAAATTTTGTGAATTTTTAAGAACATAAAATATTATATCAAAAAATTTATGCGGTGCAAATTATCTTTGCATTTTGACACGTATCATCCACGTGTGAAAAATTTGTAATGAGCAAGGATACGTGTTAAAACATTTGCAATGAATAATCAAATTTTAAGTCGGCCACCGAGTGTTCGTTAAGAAGACCACCTATATACATATGCACAGAATAAGCCTCAGAGGAAAGACAGGAGCATGAGAAGAGCATAAATTATATATACATATATTATATACATATATACACACAGGGATATACATATATACACACAGGGAGGAAACAACCCGCGCAACGCCACCACCGATCAGCTAGACGTTGTCGGAGCACACCATCGCCGTCACCTGTCACCGCCGATCATGGCCATCGTCGCCACCGTTAGCCGCCAGCACCACCGTTTCTCTTTTTTTCTCTCTCGGTAAATTCTCTCTTTCTCCCGTCTCTCTTTTCTCCACCATAGCCACCATGACGCCACCACAGCCACCACTGGAGACCATCACCACCACTTCCAGACCGCCGTCGACACCCCAAGAACTGTTTAAAGCCACTGCAAACAGCCGCAGCTACCACCACCTTTAATGAACTTAATTTTCATAATCAGTACACACATGTTCACCACTGTGTACGTTATTATCTCCCAATCATCAACTTTACTATCTTTTTGACAGCTTAACGCCGTAAATGAACGGCTCCAATTTTTAGTACAGTGCTTCAGAGAATCCAAATCAGAATATGTTTTGTTTAATAAATTTTATTAATGAATTGTTTTTCAAATTTATCTTTAACTTGTTAAAAACATGATCCGATCAGTTGAGTGTGTACCTCTCGCTGATTAGACTATTTTTTTTTATTTTTTTTTATTTTGAGCAATTTGAATGTTAAGTTATTTGATAACTAGAGAGAAGTAATAAAAAAATAATAATAATAATATAGAAGAAAAAAATGCCTGGGGGTTGAAGATGGACACTGTTGCTTGGGTTTGTTTGTTTAGTTTAAATATTTTAGTTAGCTTATTGTTTAATGATTTATTTATTTTCATGATTTTTTTAAAAATTTCGAAAGTAATGAAAAGTATAAGAAAAATACAATTTTAAAGTATTTTCATATTCTGGGAACTACATAATAAATTTTAATTAAATTAAGCAAGTGAATAATATATTTGTAATTAGATTGTAATAAAGTACTTTAAAATATACTAGTGATAAATGTAAATAAGATTTTAAGCTATATTTTATGAATTTCTTATTTAATTGAAAACTTAAAAAATTTAGGTGTTTACTAAGAGTTACTAAGTAAATAAAATCTTTAATTAAGTTACACACAAAAAATTTGTATTCCACACTTACGTATAGATGTGATGTTTTGCTAAGCCCCGAGATTTTGTCATCAGAGAATTAGGAAGTGGGATCGAGGACGAAGAAATAGTCTTGTTACTCTTAAGTCAAAGTGAGAGTGTTTAAGTATTATTTTGAATATAAATGCATGGCTTATGCTTTAAATTTGCTTTATATCCATATTTTGAAGTATAAAAAATTGTGATAGTATTACCTTTTATTCAAATACCATGATATTTCTAAATATGCTATCTGTACTTTTTGAAAAGCATGTGTTTGTAATATAAATGCTTTGACAAATGTTATCAATATTATGAGATGCTGTTCCAAAGTGCCAAGTTACAAGGGTTTTCGGCCCTTTATATCTCGTTAGGGGAGGTTGCCCAATTATGGGTGTTGGTTCTCCCTATGGGGGAGGTTTCCCGTTGAGCGGGAGTTTTTGCCTTAAAGGCGTTGCAGACTAAGTCCCGGACAACACATACCACTCGTGCTTGGTGGAGAGTGGCCTTCATTTCACCACGTTGCTATTCGTGCATTGAGAATTGAGATTACGGTACTGTCGGAACTCCCGATCGTGAGGTGGACGACTACTTGGTCACGGTTGGGTATGAATTGTAAATAAGAAAGTTTCACTTTGAATTATGGCAGTTATGCCAAGAACTTTACTTTTAAATTATGTGACAGTGAATTCAATAATCCGTGACTGTTGAGCTTGAAAGATACTTTTGAAAAGTTTGAGCAAGATACTGTTGAAAAGGGCCGAGAATGTTATGTATAAGATTTTGGTGACGAGTAAATGTAGTATTTTATATCTCTTATAAAAAGCATGATATTTTGAATGGAATGACAGTTTTGTATCTTGTTCATTATAATACTAAGTGCACTCTTCTGTAACCTTTGTAGTTGCAGAATGCATGGATAGCTAGAGTTGGTCAACTACAGTCGTCAAGTTCGTAGTCCCAGACTCGCAGTAAATTGTGCATTTGTTTTAGTCTTTTAGTAATAAAAGACCAAAAATATAAGTTTTTGTAAAGTATACGCCGGCTTGAGTATATAAGATAATGTATTCTTAGCATGTACAGTTATGTTGGTTCCTAAAAATAATTAATTTGAGATTAATTAATATAAATACTCTTTTGATTGCTATAACTCACGTCGATTTCCGGTTGCTGGAGGGAGGGTGTGACAGATACTACGTGCAGTTATACACTTTTTTACCGGTTAAAAATGCTTTAAATATCATATTTTATGTTTAAACCTTGTTTATTTGGATAAATAGCATGTTTTGCTCATTTGTTGGTTTATTACATGATATTGAATTTGTGGATATTCATGATTTTTAAAAAGTTGATTTTAAAATTAGAATATGTGTGAAAATCGTGTTTTGGAGGTTTGGAGCTAACCCTTGGGATTGAGTCTTAGATTTGAAACGTTTTGATAAAAATGGTGTAAAACATGTTGTGGCGTGTTTTGGGTTTGGTGAGAAGAACCTCTTGGGTTGAACTCCCGCGTGTGTATTTTGATGTGATAATCAAAAGGATTGATTTGATTTCTATGAATTGAGTAAGTTTGGGCACAAGTTGCTCCACGATGAAAGATCGAAAAATTGTACAGAATGGGTTTCTCTGCCCGTCGGCTAGTGAACCGGGAAAGAAAGTTGGTCGTGTCAGGGGTATAGAGCGTCCAGTTACTTCACGGGCCTCGTGTGGCTGGGTGGCAGTAATGTGACGGGGTCTATGCGCCTGTTTGGCATCGGATCCTATGTTTTAAAACTACAAGTTGGTAAGATAACGTGGATATGATGATAGCATGCGTGTGTGCGTGTTAGTCGGTTGTGTGAATCGAGTAAAAAACCTTTTTGAGACTCGTATGGGCTGTATGGAAACTTAGGATTTTATATTATGCTATGTGATTGCATATCTTGTTTTGTTGCACCATAGCCTGTTTTTATTAGGTTTCTGCTCATGTAGTGGGATTTGTCAAAACTTTTTTCAGGTGTTGATGATCATGTGAAAATCATCTAAATATGCCCGTGGTGGCGGAAGACTGTTATATAGTTTTTTTTTTGTATAAAAACATGTATTTTTATAGGTATTACCTGTTTCTAAAGGCGTGTTTTGTAAACTAGTCTTGAGGCTGTATATTATATATGTATAGACAAGTATGTATGTTGCACTGAGAGATGAACCTTGGATACTTTTTTAATTCCAAAAGATGTATTATTTTTGAATGATTGTTTTATTTGTAAAACCCCATCTTTTTATAAAATGGTAATTTTGTGGGCTTTTCACGTAACCCTAGATTTTAGGGCGTGACAACTTTGTATCAGAGCTCTGGATTTGAATATTTAAGAGTCATGGGAATAGGGTGCATCACCTTGTGAGGATGATTGCGTGTGTTTGATTGCACGTGTTTAAGCGTTTTTATAATATGAGCATGATAGCTGTTGAGCATGAGAGTTTGTGTATACGTGAGTATGGAGGTTGGACCTTAGGATTGATTAGTCTTGCTTTTGGACATTTAGAATAATAAATTTGGAAGCCAAGTTAGAAATACATTTAGTCGACGTATTTTCTAGCAAGGAATCTGAGTAGGTTATCCAAATTAACGCGTTTATCTTGTTGGTTCTCCTCGGCATGTGAGATGCGTTTACATGATCTGGAATGGCTATGTGTTAGCATAATTATGTCTTCTATATTCACGATAACATGTTATATAGAAGCTTATGTTGCTATATTGTCTTCGTATAGAATTATGTCCACGCGGGGAGGACGAGGATGGGGTCGTGGCCGAAACCGTGGTCGAGGTGATGCTTATGTCTAGGTTCTAAAAGAAGGAGACGCTCATGCTTTGCAAGAACATGTGGGCGGTGCTGACATTGTACAGGAGATGCTTGCTACATTGAGAGCGGTGGCTGAGGTGACCAGGGCTGGAGTGAGGGCTTCTGAGCCAACGGCCTTTGTGGCGATGAGAAAATTTTGGCAGTTGGATCCTCTAACCTTTTCTGGGGAGCCGGATCCCAAAGTTGCTACCGAGTGGTTGGAAATAACCACAACGATCTTTGATACCCTGGAGATTGAGGAAGATGTTTTGAGCGTTAAGTTGGCAGCGTTCCAACTTTGGGAGGATGTGAGGGAGTGGTGGAAGTTCGTCAAAATCACGGTGGATGGCACGTGGGTCGCATTTACTAGGACCTTTCTGGAGAAATATTTCCCGAGTTCTTCGAGGGATAAATTCCAAGAGGAGTTTCTCTTCCTCGTTCAGGGGAGTCTTATCGTGGTCCTGTATGAGGTCAAGTTTGCGAGTCTGTCGCGGTTTGCCTCTGAGATGGTGTCAACGGAGGAGTTGCGCACCAAAAGGTTTGAAAGGGGCTTTCGACCTTCCATCAAGGATAGAATTGCAGCGCTGGGCTTGTGTGTTTACATTGAGATGGTGGAAGTCATTATCCGAGTAGAGAACTCGATGGCAAATAGTCGCAGGGTTAGGGAGAGTAAAAGTCAGCAGGGCGGTGGAGATGTACAGTTCTAGGGGCGCAGAAAAAAGTGCCAGTGGTCGTTTGGTTCACATTCTCATTCTATGGGATCATATCAGCCACAGTTTTCTACGTCTAAACCTTTAGTGGCCTTTACAGGAAGGTCAGAGCAGAGAGAGTTCACTTTTTATCGATGCTGACAGCTTGAGCATCGTTCATTTGAGTACCCGCCAAGGGGCCAGGTTCAGAGTTCACGCCTGTTCAGCCGCGGTCGCAGATGCAAGGGAGAGAGCCACTAGTCTGTGGTCAGTCTGGCCATATTCGTAAGTACTGTCCCTTAGGAAGGAGTGCTCAGAGTACGACAAGAGCGCCAGTTGTTTCGTCCGCACAGGGACGACAGACTTCTCAGCAACCTAGGGCTCTAACGTCTAGGTTTGCAGAAGAATGTGCCTCAGCAAAGTCTGTGAGGCAGTCAACGGTCTAGAGTTACAGTGGGCAGGTTAGAGCACCGTAGGGTAAAGCATATGTTCTTACTGATCTGAGTGCTTCCAAAGCACCGATTGTGCCCGATGCTACAGCTACTCCATCCATGATCAGAGGTACTCTCTTAGTATATAGCTCATGGGCCAATGTCCTTATCGACACAGGAGCATTACATTCATTTATTTTTTTTTACTTTTGCATCTGCATTTGGGGTTGGTGACAGGCTCATTAGGTAGTGCATTGAGAGTAGAGACTCTGATCAGTAGGAATGTGGTGTTGAGTTGAGTTTGTAAATCCTGCGAGTTGGGGGTCGCCGGTCGTTATTTAGAATTCGACTTCATCATCCTAGACATGACCACATTTGATGTCATCCTTGGGATGAACTGGATGACCACCTATCATGCCTTTATCGATTGCGATCGATGGAGGGTATCGAACTGTACGCCTGAGGATGATTGCTTTTATTTTGTAGGTGATCGGGATAAGGGTTTGGTGTTTATGCCCGGTGTTGCTCAGAATTGAGGGGATTTAGGTTTTCTTTTTTCTGCTCTCATGTTGGATTAGACGGTTGGGGTTTGAGAAGAGTTACCCCAGGCAGTTTGCGACTATCCAGATGTCTTTCTTAACGATCTGTTCGAGTTACCACCGAGCCGTGATGTGGAGTTCTCTATTGATCTGGTTCTTAGAGCTGCTCCAATTTCTATGCCATCTTTCCACTTTGTACCAGTTGAGTTGCGAGAACTCAATGTACAACTTCAGGAGTTGCTTTACAAAGGATTTGTATGTCTGAGTACGTCGCCATGGGGAGCTCCAGCACTTTTTGCAAAAAAAAGAATGGATCCTTGAGGTTATGCATAGACTACCAGAAGTTAAATTAGGTAACGGTGAAGAACATGTATCCTACGCCGAGGATTAATGACTTGTTTGATCGGTTGAAGGGGTCGAGTTGCTTCTCAAAGATTGACTTGAGATCAGGGTACCATCAGCTGAGGATTAGGGACGAGGATATAGCGAAGACCGCCTTTTAGATTCATTATGGTCACTATGAGTTTCTGGTTATGCCGTTCGGTTTGACGAACACTCGTGCGATGTTTATGGGTTGGACGAACGCTCTTGCGATATTCTTATCTATTCACCCACAAGTGAGATGCACGACGAGCACCTGCGTATTGTCTTACAGCTTTGAGAGAGCATCACTTATATGCGAAGTTCGAGAAGTGTGAGTTTTAGAGGTCAGAGGTAAGATTTCTTGGACACGTAGTGTCAAAAGATGAGGTATCGATGAATTCTTCGAAGACTGATGCCGTGACGGATTGGGAGTGATCGAATAATGTCTTTGAGATTTTTAGTTTTTTGGGTTTGGCAGGCTACTATCAGCGGTTCATGAAGGATTTTTCTTGACTTTCTGCGCCGATGACGCGTCTTACGTGGAAGGGAGCCATGCTCGTGTGAAGCGAGTCCTACGAGTCAGCATTCTAGGAGTTAAAGATGAGATTGATCAGTGCACCGGTGGTGATTATCCCAGAATGAGGTTTGGGTTATAAAGTGTACTGTGACGCGTCACATGACGGTCTAGGTTGTGTTATGATGCAGGGAGGTAAGGCTGTAGCTTATGGATCTCAACAGCTGAAGACCCACGAGAAGAACTATCTGACACATGATCTGGAGTGGGTAGCCGTGGTCTTTACCTTGAAGACATGGCAGTACTATCTTTATGGTGAGTACTTCGAGGTTTTCTCTAATCAAAAGAGTTTAAAATACTTGTTTTCATATAAAGACCTGAACCTGCGCCAACGACGGTGGATGGAGTTGTTAGAAGATTATGATTTTAACTTGTAGTACCATCTAGGGAAGGCCAATGTTGTGGCCGATGCTCTTAGTAGGAGGTCTCATGGTTCCTTAGCTTCCGTGGCTATACGAGAGTGGGACTTGCTTGAAGAAATTGGTGAGTTTGATATGTGTCTCGGAGAGACCAGGAGAGGTGTGACCTTATTTTCAGTAGCTTCGCGACCTGCATTGGTTGCACGTGTGCTAGAGACTCAGCAGATAGACTAGGAGGCTCAGATGATACAGGATCACATTGCTAGTGGGATGGACACTACGGGATGGGTTGTGAGCCTAGATTAGAGTTTGAGATTTGACTGGGAGATTGTTTATACCAGAGTTATGCAGTGCCGAGATACTACATGATTTTCATCATTCACATCTTACAGTGCATCCAGGAGGCACGAAGATGTATTATGATCTGTGCCGTCAGTTCTGGTAGACGGGAATAAAGAGGGATGTGATTCGGATCGTCTTTCGGAGCCTTACTTGTCAGCAAGTGAAGGCAGAACACCAGAGATCAGTAGGATTGTTACAACTGTTGTCAATATCTGAATGGAAGTGGGAGAACATCACGACAGATTTTGTATCAGGACTTCCTAGATCACCCAAGGGACACAATGCTGTTTGGGTTGTGGTTGATAAATTGACGAAGTATGCACACTTTCTTCCCATTCGTGTGAAGGATTCGGTGGACAGGCTGGGTAGGTTGTATGTTTGTGAGATAATCCAGCTACATGGAGTACCTGTGACTATTATTTCGGATTGAGACTCGCGTTTTACATCGTACTTTTGGCAGAGTCTTGAGGTGGCTTTGGGGACGAGCTTGGCGTTCAGTACTTCTTTTTATCCCTAGACAGACGGTCAGTCCGAGTGTACCAAACAAATTTTAGAGGATATGTTGAGGGCTTGTGCTGGATTTTTTAGGTTCATGGGAAGATCATCTATGGTTAGCAGAGTTTGCATACAACAACAGTTATCCGTCCAGTATTGGGATGACATCATATGAGACTTTGTATGGTAGGCCATGTAGGTCACCCGTGTGTTGGACGAATGTGGGAGAGACCACAGTTTTGGGATCTGACTTGGTACGGGAGACCACAGAGAAGAATGCTGTGTGATTCGCCAATGTCTAGTGACAACTTAGAGTCGTCAGAAGAGCTATGCTGATCAGAGGATGAGACTATTAGAGTTTGCAGTGGGGGACCGTGTGTTTCTGAAAGTCTCACCACGTAGAGATTTGATGAGGTTTGGCCGTAGCGGGAAGCTATCACCGCGTTTCATTGGACCTTTTGAGATCCTTGACAAGATTGGAGAGGTAGCGTACCGTCTGGTTTTACCACCTCTGTTGGTGTCTGTACACAATGTGTTTCACGTTTTTATGCTTCAGAAGTATGAGCCTGACTTGTCACATATTCTGGATTGGGCTGAGTTGTAGATAGATGAGGATGTTACATATGAGGAGCTGCCTGTGAAGATTCTGAACACAAAGGAGTAACTGTTGAGAGGGAGGACCATTGCTTATGTCAAGGTCCTATTACTTCATCACGGGGTTGAGAAAGCGACGTAGAAGCTTGAGTCTGGGGTTCGTGCTAGATACCCAGAGTTGTTTGCCTTGTAGCCTTGTAAAGAATTTTGGGGGCGAAATTCCATAAGGGTTGAGAGTTGTGAAACCTTGGTTTGTTTTTTTTTTTTGGTAGTATTTACATGCGACGTATTCTTTTTTCGTTATATGCATATCTTCGATATTTGGTTTAATGCTTTAAAATTGTAAAACAGTATGTACAAATGTGTTTTACGCTTTCTCGAATTTCGTTAAGGTTTATTTGGTTGGCTTCGGGGCTAAAAAACATGTTTGGACAGGATACCCCAGTCGACTAGGTCAACAGTAGGCTTATTCAGTCGACTGGATTGGGCAATCCAATCAACTGAGGTGTGGCGGTGGAGGTTATTTTGAGATTCAGAACTCCTTCAGTCGAATGAATTGGGAATTTTAGTCAATTAGATGTCCTTTTTTTCGTGGTCTATAAATATCCAGTGCCTGTTTTCTATCTAAAAACTTTACTTTCTCCCCAACTCTCCACCTTCTCTCTACATTTTTGCTATGCCTGGGCCTAGTTTTTGACCTTCTGCTTGTGGATCCTTGCTATCTACGCTGTAGGCTTCGTATCTATCCAGAAGAATTCTCGTTCCGTTGAGATTCGATTTTTGAGGTTTCGAGTTTTGGCTCATCGAGGTAAGATCCTAAACTATGTTATCTTTAAAGGGTGCTACATGCAGTTATACACTTTTTTACAAGTTGAAAATGCTTTAAATATTATGTTTTATGTTTAAACCTTGTTTGTTTGGATAAAAGGCATGTTTTGCTCTTTTCTTGGTTTATTACATGACATTGAACTTGTGGAAATTCATGGTTTTCAAAAAGGTAATTTTGAAAACGGAAGATGTGTGAAAATCGTATTTTAGAGGTTTGGAACTAACCTTCGGGGTTGAGTTTCAGATTTGAAATGTTTTGATAAAAATGGTGTAAAACATGTTGTGACGTGTTTTGGGTTTGGTGAGAGGAAACTCTTGGGTTGGACTCGCGCATGTGTATTATGATGTGATAATCAAAATGACCGTTTTGAGATATATGGATTAAGAAAGTTTAGGCCCAAGTTGCTCCACGGTAAAAAACTGAAAAACTGCGCAAAATGGATATCTCTGCCCACCGGCTAGTGAACCGAGAAAGAAAGCAAGTCGTGTTGGGTGTATAGAGCGTCTAGTTACTTTACGGGCCTCGTATGGTCGGGTGGAAATAACGTGACGGGGTCTATATACCCGTTCGGCATTGGATCCTATGTTTTAAAACCACGAGTTGATAAGATCACGTGGATGTGATGATGGCGTGCGTGTGTCCGTGCGTGTGTGCGTGTTGGTCGGTTGGGTGAATCGAGTGAAAAACCTTTTTGAGACTCGTATGGGTTGGATGGAAACTTGGGATTTTATGTTATGCTATGCGATTGCATATCATACTTTATTGTATTATAGTATATTTCTATTGGGTTTTTGCTCTCATAGTGGAATTTGTTAAAAAAAAATTTCAAGTGTTGATCATGTGGAAATGATTTAGATGTGCCTGTGGTGGTGGAAGACTGTTATATAATTTTTCTTTCTGTTATAGAAACATGTATTTGTATAGGTGTTGCCTGTTTCTGAAGGCGTGTTTTGTAACCTAGTCTTGAGGCCATATATTGTACATGTATGGACAAATATGTATGTTGCAATGAGAAATGAATCTTAGTACTCTTTTAATTTCAAAAGTTGTATTATTTTTAGATGATTGTTTTATCAGTAAAACTCCATCTTTTTACAAAATGGTAGTTTGGTGGGTTTTTTACGTGACCTTAGATTTTGAGGTGTGACATTATTAATCAAAAATTAAATTTTAACAATTATATTATGTTTTACATATTAGAAGTGTATTGTACATTTTTAAAAAATAGAAAAATTGTATCACTATAAGTCAAGTACATTCCAACTAAGTTGGCACATACAAGCCTAATAATTATTTGCATTATTTTCTACTTAAAATACATTACAAATGAAATATAAAATTATAAATGTAAATAAAAAACATTCATATATTGAAAAAATTGAAAGCTTGATAAATTTTCAAGTGTTTTCACAGGTTATAGTTTTCAAGTCTACTTTTAGTATTTTTTTCTCATCCATTTCTTGACACCTCTTAGTTGCGTAGATTGTGTCCCGTGTGATCATCAAAATTTGCACAATCTCCGGAGTTAATCTGGATCTGTACTCGTTTAGTATCCGTTCACCTGCACTAAAAGTTGTCTCCGAAGCAACTGTAAAGACAACAACTGCAAGTATATCACGAGCTATCGCGGATAATACTGGCTACGGCACCTCGTGTTGTTTTTAATACTCTAAAATATTTATTTAAATTTTTTACAGTATCAAAATAATATTGAAATTCTGTTATAAAACTCCCATAAATCTCAGAAAGTCTAATAGTTTTTATTAGTTTTTATTAGACCAATCATCGTCACAATTTCGAGATGAAGTCTGAACCGTGGGTTGTGTTAATTGAGATATTATATTAGTTTTATATTCATCATTTATGTTTTTAAGTATTTTATTTATTGGTTCAAGTTGGTTTGTATTATCATAAATATTTTTTAAAAAATATTGTAAACTAATATTTTTACTCGTAGGATATAGTATTAAAACTATTCTAAAAATATGTATTATTTTATTATAATATTTATTAAATTTATCTATTATACTAAATGTGATCTAATAATAATTTACATTGATTAAAAATTCATCAAATATTGCGGTTATTTTTTTTAATTGCAGTAAAATTAATGGAGTAGTAGGAGTGTAAATATAAAAAATAATGTAAAATTATCACACTCATTAGATATTAGCGGAGTAAAATGAGTTACCATATTTATTTTTAAAAAGAAATTAATTACTTTTCTTTATTTTATTACTAATTATAACATATTATATGTCAAGTTTCACCTAATTTCTACATCATGTCGCAATTTTTTAAATTTTATATTTTTTTGTTGATATATTTTTTTATACATATTAACTTTTTTTGCACTACTATTTTATAGATTTTATTGCTAGCCTAATTCGTTTAAGGGATTCATTATAATATTTAAGTTCTTCTTTAACAATTAAATTTAAAATATGTGCTGAACAACGAATAAGAAATAACGAACCAGATAATAAAAGTTGTAAATTACATTTTGACTAGTTAGCACATTCATTATTATAAGAAATATTATCTAAAAAATAAAAAATATCTTTGATGCAATACTTCACAGAACTAGTTCTTACCTAATACCTACACCTAAAAAATAATCGATATAAGAAAATTCTATTATTTTTAATGAAAAAATTATTTTATATAAATTTTAATTATTATCTATAAAATGTGCTGTGATATATTAATATTCTTTAATATTTCTAGCAGTTCATAAATTATAAATTAATCAAAATTTTTCTTTTACATTTGTAAATAATTCTACCAATTCGATTTTAATTTTATCAAATCTTTGCAAAATTCTATTTCTAGTAGTATTTCTAGAAAAAATGTTCAAATTGAGAGAAAAATGCGCTTTGTATCATATATTAAAATGCCTATTATTCACTCATTAAAAATGGTTATTCATGTTCTATTATATAATCAATAACATAATTTTATACGTAGGTAGAATCATAGAAAAAATTAATAATATTACCAGTTGGACTCTACGTATCTGCATTTGTGTTATGAGATTAAGAAATGTGCTTTTTAGGTAAATATCAGAATGTCTACATAAGTGGCTAGTGCCACTCGATGTGTTACCTGAAAGAAATTTATTACAAATTTTATAATTTACTTTAACAGTTACGGTGCCATCAGTATTTTTTTTAAAAAGTTCTTCAAATTTTTTTCATACATTTAAAATATTTTTACTAGATGAACATACAGATGCAAATGTAGCAGTAGATGTTGATGAATAGTTGATGGATTACGAGTAGGAGTAAGAAAAGTGGGATTAAAACTATTATGTGAAAATATAAAAATGTCTTCTTCTTTATCAATGAAAAATATATTTAAATTTATAAATAAAATAAAGAATTATAATTTTTTAAAGCGAAATAAAATTAGAGAGTAGAGAGAGTAGAAAAAAGTAAATTAGAATTAAAATTTTAAATCAAAATAAAATTTAATTTTAAAAAAAAGTTAATTAGAATTTAAAAAATCTATTCAGATAAATTAAATATTGTAAAAAATAAATTAAATTGCAAAAAATAAAGCAAACCGAATTAAGAAACTCCGATCTTTAATCTTGATCTCGATTAATTTATGTTTTGATTTTTATTCTTAATCTTCAATCCTTAATTCGCCAACTGTTGCATCGAACTCGAATATTATTAAACTCGAATATTATCAATTTATCGACTAATTAGGGAGTAGAGAGATTTGTAAATGAACCTATTTAAATTGAAGTGCTCCATATTTAGAGAAAAAAATATAATTTTTAAGAAAAACAAAATAAATAAAAATTAGTCGTTGGGCCATGCTAGGGCCAGGTCGAGCCGCCCCAACAGATAATCGGCTCTTCATTTCAAAAAATAATAATTTTGAGCCGTTTGTTTTGAATTTGTGAGTGTTGAATATCGAGAAGTCGGCGTTGGAGTCGTCGGGTTCGGGCTAGGCTGTGCCGAGACGGAATGGGCCTAACCGTAACACAATGGGTGAGCTTGGGATTGGACCCAAATAGGCAGACTTGGGTTCAGGCTTCAAGCCCCGAGCCAGTCCTGTCCGACCTGATCCACGGGTTTATAAGGGAGACCCAAGTCCGAGATTGAGTGCAACAGGTTAAAACCGGACTCAAATTATAGGTTGACCGAACCGAGCTTTGTACAGTGGCAGGCCTTGGGTGCCCGCAGGCAGGGCGTGGGCCTTTTTTACACCCGGAGGCAGGAGCCGGATTGCTTCGCCCAATTTTTCCCCACGCATTTACGGCAACAGCTGAGCAAACCCGTCACTCCATCTTTTTTCTCAGTTCTGGTTTCAGACAAACACGAATCTGAAGAAAAAAGATGGAGGTGAACACGAGCAGAGCCGAAGCTGAACGGCTACTCGGGATTGCCGAGAAGCTCTTGCAAGGAAAAGATTTCAACGGATCCAGAGACTTCGTGATCTTGGCTCAGGAGACGGAGCCGTTGCTCGAAGGCTCCGACCAGATCCTCGCCGTCGTCGACGTCCTCCTCGCCGCGCAGCGCCGGATCAACAACCACTACGACTGGTACGCCGTCCTCCAAGTCGAACGCCGCTCCGACGACCTCGAGCTCATCAAGAAGCAGTATCGGCGTCTCGCGTTCCTCCTCCATCCGGACAAGAACAAGTTCGCGTTCGCCGACGCCGCGTTCCGGATCGTGGCGGAGGCGTGGGCGGTGTTGTCGGACGCGGGGAAAAAACTGCTGTTCGACAACGAACTGAACTTGTTTTCGAAGGTCGATTTGGTTGCGATGAAGAATCCGAGGGGTCAACAGCACCCCCAACAAGTCCGTCGTGAGCAGCAGCAGCAGCAGCAGCCGCCGCAGGAAGATCCGCAGCAGAAATTGCCGGTGCGGCGGAGCTCGCCGTGGGTGGGGACGGGGAACACCAGTGCTGAAAAGGGCAGCACCAGCGGCGATGAGACGACGAAGCAGACTAATTTCTGGACTGCATGTCCGTATTGCTACAATTTGTACGAGTATCCTAGGGCTTTCGTGGATTGTTGCTTGAGGTGCCAGAATTGCGAGAGGGCTTTTCACGCCTCTTCGATTCCCTCATTGCCACCGATAGTGCCGGGTAAGGACGCTTATCATTGCTGTTGGGGCTTTTTCCCGATGGGGTTCATGGTTGGAAATGTGGGGGTCGGGAAAAAGGTAGGGGTTCCCAATCGGATGCCACCGGGGCCGCCGCCGCCGCAGGCACCGCCTCCTCCGGCAACAGTTCCGGATGGTGGTGCCGCACGCGGGGATGCTTTTGTGCGTGTTCCACCTTCAAATCCTACTCGGGGTCGGCCCCAAGGGGTCCCTAGGAAAAGGGGTAGGCCAAGGAAAAATGTGCAGGTGTAACCAAGGTTTTGTGGTGTACTGCCTAGGATATCGAACACCAAGTGTTTGACAATTTGTGGAGTTGAAGTGAGAAAAGAGTATGGAAGGATCAATGAGATGGAACAACTGTGGAGGTTCTTGATGTCGATGCCGGACGGTACGCAGCGGCGGTGAGTTAACCAAACCCGGCTTGGTAGAAGTTAGGGGACAAAAAATCTTAGATTGGCAAGTTCATAGGTATTGTAGTAGTTGTTGTTGTTTGTAGAATCTGGACCTATTATTTGGGTCCTATTTTGTTTCAATTGACTGTCTAATGGATTATTTGTAATTTATACTGCGTAAGAATGTGATATTGGCTGATGAATTGAGCCTTGTTTTGTTGAATTACTGATATATTATGCTTCTGTAAACCAATGAGTTATTTGGATGTCCATGGAGAACCCTGATATCTAAGTTTTTATGACCCCAATTCTATGAGTTTTTGTGTGTATTTTGTGAAGTTCAAAACGAGCCTCAACTCTTTCCCTAGTGCTTATTTGACCAGAAGAAACAAAGGGTAGAAGTTGTCGTGTTGTGCTGTTGATCTATGTGGGTTCTTGTATTGCAGGGCTCAATAAAAGTTTTAGGTGCACAAAATATAACCATAGAAAATGGTCTCAGCTATTCATATGTATGTTGGGCTTACATGTATTATGGGTCCTACATGCATATGAATAGCTGAAATTCTTTTTTGGGGTTGATTTTGTGCTCGTCGGAGAAAAATGATAACGACAATTCAACAGTTTCTCTCAAGCTTAGCTTCAATATATTCTTTCCCTTTTGACTGTATTTCTTGTGGGAACTTTGTTAATATGATAACATCTAGATGGAACTTCAAGAAACATGTCACTGGAAACATATTAAGCATTAGTATTTTCATATTTGCAGAACACTTGTGTACTTGTCTAATATGCAAAGCACCTATTTCAAATTTTTTTCCTTAGTTTTGTTGTACAACACAGAGAATCCTGATTTTCCGATTGGCCCCCCCTCTCTCCCAATGTTTATAAGGATTTTAGAATTAAGTTTGGTTTGTAAGTTGTTTAATGTAATGATATTTGATGATGATTTGTGCCCTAGTTTTAGTGTTAAATGTGATTTACAGGTTGAATTCTCAATCAACTAAATCATTAATTAATTTTTGTAGCTAGCTTTCTAAGTCTTACCTATAATGCATTATTTCAAATATAAAAAAAAAATGCGCATGTACCCACTTGTACTCGTACTTATACTTTTTAAATGTATTGTTTTATTGACATGCTCTTACCTGTACCTGTACCCGCACGAGTGGTTATTGATTTATGAAGTTTTAAGTGTTTTGTCCATGAATGCCAAATACCTGTTGCCATTGTTTGATTATTGTTCTCGTTGAAAAAAATTGTAGTCTTTATGATCTTCACCTGACCTGAAAAAATTGTGTTGACTTGACTTCCAAAATTGAAGTCTTTATGATCTTCACGTGGTAGTTGTGTTGCATAAAGACTGCCTTGACGTTTTTTTACTTGTGTTTATGCAATTCATAACTAACAGCACAATACAAAGATAACTTCTAACCCCCTCTCTTCTAGGTTAGATAAACAATTTGGGATGACAAGAAAAAAAAGTAGAAAGGTCAATTTGTGTGAATAATACATCATATTTAGCTTAGTAAAGGTGTTTGTTAAAAATTATTTTTCAACTTTTAGTTTATAATTCAACAAAAATTTAAAAACCCAAACACGTGTACTTATAGCTTTTTGCATGTTGCTTCTACTTCTAAATCAACAAACATGAATTTTACTAGTTGAAGTTACAAGTTTACATATGTATATGTAACGAATATTTGGAACTAATGTTTTAAGTAAATTGCATATTTTCGGCTATAATTCCCAAGTTCATAATTTTAGGTGCACTAAACACTCTCAGTAGAATCATCATCAAAGGTTTCTGTTGTGCTGTAAATTCCACGGAACTATCACTTTTGTTTTAGTTGTTCTCATTGAAAAATTAGTCTGTATGATCTTCACTAGATAGTTGTGCTTCATAAAGATTGCTTTGATGTTTTTTTATGATGGATAGTAAATAGGAACATGTGGTTTATCTGGGAAAGACTTTAATGTGATCTCATATTGGAGTATACTATAAGTCCATTTATGAATATTTGTAGTGTATGTGTGAGTTTTTGTGGCTTGTGTGATGAACAAAAATGCTAACTATCCATAATAAATTATTCATAAAGGTATTCATAATTTGAATGAATGGTTCAGATTAAATTATTTGCGATGTGAATCATATTTCAAGTGAATATGAACTGATCATTTTAAATTATAAGTAATTTTATGAGTAACTTTTGTAGGTATAATTGTTGATGTTATGAATTAGGTGAAATGTTAAAGTCCATAAAGTCCAAACAATATTTATATTATTATATTAAAGGAGAGTACTCACATGGTGTTTTATCTTATTTTGAAGTTGTATGAAGTTTTGTATTTGCCTAAAATGTTCATCAAGATTTTCGTTGCACTATTTTATTTTCTCCAACTGCTCTGGTCGTATTTGGTATTACTAAAACTAGTAACTTATAGATTATAATTTGTAACAGAAGTTGTTAGTGTTTAGTGAAGATTGTAGCTTGTAGTTGAAATAGAAGAAAAAAAATTATAATTTGTAACATAAGTTATGGGTGTTTGTAATAAATTGCAGCTTATAACTAAAATTAGTAACAGAAAACAAAAAATTGAAGCAAGAAGTTTTGCCAAACACCTCCTTTGACTCTTGTATACTAATTTGCACACACATCTTGGGTGTTAGACTGCTAGTTATGAATTATGTGTTTTTTAGTTTTGAGTTTTTACTCTTCGATTTTTGTGTATTTTTTTAATTATGAATCATTATGACTTTAATTATAAATATTATAATTAATATTACGAAGTGCTAATGGTACACCTAAATATGGAGTCTGTATTTAAGTCTTTTCCAGTTTATCAATCACATGCTTGAATTGGTTTTCTCCTGTCACATTCATCCTGTTAGTTCTTAAATTTGAATTTCTCTATGGTACTAAATGTGGGACACCATATTTATTTGCAGACTTGAACAAGAAAGGTTCATGTCAAGATGTAAAGATTTGCTTCTTATCTTCCTTATGTTATGTCTACATCATAGATGACCCAAAGGAGAAGCGGATAGACCAAAGGAGAGGCGGATAGAGACGGCGCATTTTTTGAATTTTTTAAAATTTTACAATTATAATAGTATTAGATTAAAATATTTAAAAATTATATAGGTTCATTTATTTGAGATTTTTTTTAAAATTTAATATATATTTTCTTAAAAATTTGTAAAAAAATTTTTGTTTATTTTAAATGAAATTTTTGCGCTCATTCCTAATTGTGGTGGTTGTAAAATAATTTATACACATATAATCAAATCATAAATACCACAAAAAAATGCATTGCAGTTATTTAATGCAATTCCACAGTGTTGTGGGCTTAAGTGTTTATGAATAGTTAAAATACATTTTCCATGATTGATATATGATTAGTTATCTATGTACATATGGGTCTCCATTCATTTTCACATTGGATTGGATAAATAGTAAGAATGAATTATATCAGATAAGATTGAATTATGCAATGGGATTGAATTGTATTATTTAATCGGTTCAATTAGATTTAATTATTTATAATTAAATTACGAGATATAATTATTTTTAATTATTATACGTACTAATTAACAGTTTGATGCACGAAATTTCTGAGTATGTAAAATCCAGAGAAGGAGTGAATCACACTGAATTTATAGTACGTAATCGTACTTTGCAAATCGCAAAAAGTTATTTTCACGTTTTAAATTTGTGACCTCTAGATCCAGATCACACGGTGATACTATCATTATGCTAATGCTTATTTTCAAATTTTTGTCTTATTATGACCAAGGAAATTTTTTTACCTGTTTTCAAATTTAAAATATAAATTTTCTTGACGGGGCTGTTTCACAACCGTTGATCTCCAAATGAATCTCTCCATTTTCGGTGTGCAAATATTCCTAAATCACTTCCAAATTCCAATTTAACGATGCTCAATTAACCATTTGATTCCAAGCCCTTCCGAGGTTCAACTTTAACGCTTTATTTCTTGAATATTTTTTTCTCGTTTTGAAATAATTTTTTTCATAATTTTTGATATTTTCTTCTTAATTTTTAGTTCTAATTAAAGTTTTTTTTGAATAACATGGGTATGAACTTAAAAAATTTAAAATGCACCGCATTTGAAAACTGTGCATTGAAGACAAAAACATAATCATTTTACTTTTGTTTTTAATGATTTATTTTTAAAAATTGGTCAAAATATTTATTTCTTAAGTGCGTCGAAATTAGAAGTACCTAGAAAATAAAATAAAAAAAATAAAAAAATGAACTAAAAAAATTCAATCAAAATAAAATCATAAAAAAATGTGCACTGGAAATAAAATACTTGTAATCTATTTCTTATCTCAAAAATCATTTATTTATTCTCTTATTTCTTTTTTCTATTTTTGTGTTTTATTTCTTTAAAAGTCTTCTATTTCTCTCTCTCTCTCTCTCTCTCTCTCTCTCTCTC
>JAOTRH010022426.1:0-21961 GCA_034768845.1 Heliamphora exappendiculata | reverse complement strand
AGTACCCCACACCCACCAGCCTCCGGTTTTTCTTTACTTTTTGATTAATTCTGATCTTCACCATCTTCTTAATCTTGGCGATATATATACACGCACTTTCATATCATCTGTTTCATAACACAGATCATAGATTCACTTGCAAGTACATCTCTCTCATATTTGGCTACTAAATTTTAATTCTTCGAGAAAGAAGAAGAAGAAGATCAGATGATGAGTTCAACAAGCAGAGCTTGGATTGTGGCGGCGAGCGTTGGAGCGGTGGAGGCTCTGAAAGATCAAGGCTTCTGTAGGTGGAACTACACCATTAGGTCATTTCACCACCACGCCAAGAACAAACTCGGTTCCTTCTCTCAGGCGCCCAACAAGCTTTCGTCGCCGCCGCCGGCCATGGTTGCGAGCCGGGCAGTACTGACTGTGAGGGAAGAGAAGGTGAAGCAGTCGGAGGAGTCCCTGAGGAAAGTCATGTACTTGAGCTGTTGGGGTCCCAACTAACTAAACCCATTAATGTTCTATAATATATATCAGATCAGCTCAAATGGAAGGTTATCATATGGATGATTTTACAAGAGCTGAAGAATGTTGACTTTGTAAATATATAATATTTTTGTGAATGTATACTTTCTTTTGATGGTGAGGAAAATAATATTCGATCATGCAGTGAGTGCCAAACATGACTTTCAGTTCTTTTTAGTTTCATAATTTCCATCAGTATTGTGTAAGAATTTTTTTTTATTGTATAAATTTATATGTGATTTACATAGATATTTATAATTATTTATGTTATTTAATGTGTGATGGATAAAAAAAATATTAATTATATTAAAAATTATTGGTGAAAAGTCACATTTCTTTTATCGTTTAATAGAAAAAATATCATTACATATAAATAAAAATAAGTTCCTAAGTTAACTTTTAATAAAAAAGGTCGGTGATCCATTAATGCTTTAATCAAAATAAGGCTATAGGTTAGAAGAATCGCTCTGTCAGTGTAGATCTTTCTAATCACTTAAACAATCATAGTTGAAGATGTTTAATTCATATTTCGCTGTATATAATGTTTAATTCATGTTTCGCTGCGTATACATATGTCTGTTTTATTTTTCTTACATATTGAACTGCATATTAATAGGTGCAGCTGCAATGTGTAGTAGCTGCGTGGCCCACTTTCAATAGCAGCAAAAGCTTTAGTTGGAAAGGAGTAGCAGCAGTGCTGACAGACTCATATCTTGATGCTCCTGATTTGCCTAAATATTTTGAACACATACTTCAATTTATTGTGTGCAGCTGATACTAATTTACGAATGATAAAGAGGATAGGATGGGAAAATAAAAGAAACATTAAAACCTGGATGGAAAATCAAGTTAATAAACAAAAACAGGTTAGCCTACTTACAAAACAGAATAAGTAAACCAACAAACTTCCTACAAATACAACTTGATTTATATGAAGTAATTAATTCTCTATTTGTGTATAATATATATGCACACGCGCATCCAAAAAAAAGGAGTGTAAGTATTGTAAGGGAAGAAAATTGTGGCAAAAAGCTAAGAAAAAATGAAAAACAAAGAATAATTTTCATAATATCAATAAACCTTCTCTCAAAAGTGAAAATACTACATATCAATAATTTATATCAAGATCCATATCAAGATCAGGTTGTGTATTCAATTCGCCTTCCTCATCATCTAAATACTCTACCATGGTGTCATCCTCATCACCCTTGTCATCTATATGCACTGCCATAACTTCATTATCGTGAATAATATCAAGATTTATATCATCTCTATTGTGCTAAATATTAATATATTCGATGAGAATAGGGACACCATTAGGGGTTTTTTCTTGCTAAAATGAATCATTAGACGCATCATCACGCTATGGTATATCCTATATTCCTCGATGCCTAACCATTTCTACGACTCTCCAATTAATGCCTTTACTAGTGTCATTAAAATAAAACACCTTTGTCACTTGACTTGGTAGGAAAAATAAATCATCCTTATACCAAAGGCTTTGTAATATCAATAGTTGTGACATGATCATCAGAGTTTACTCTATTCTTGTGGTCGGTGCTATACCATTGACATTGGAACATAACCACTACACCCTCATGTAGGTATCTCAATTGCCGTATCATACACAAGTAACCATAAAAGTTAATATGTTGACTTTTATGCTCCTCTTTCTCAAGCAACTCACTATTTTGGCACCTACGATGGCTTTCACAAATTTTAGTGTGGAATTACATGCCATTGCAAATGCATCTAGAATAAAAATCAATTATCGACCCATGCCCATTTGCCAATGACCACAATTCCAAAGTTGTTTTAGGGGACCCTTCTGTTTGCAAATCATTCATCTACATTAACAATTGTACCAAGTTCTAGTCAAATGAAATTTGATAATTAGTGTTCAATGACTCTTTAATATATATATATATATATATATATATTACACATTTTTTGAACCATGTTAAAAATTCTTGTCGTTGTATTTGAGTTGAATCACGCCCATGCGACATTTATACGACATTCTTGTGTTCTCTAACCAAATAAATAAAGGTCATAAATAACTTCAAATAGTTGACAATTAGTAAGTTTACAAGTTATGTATACATACTCAAGATACGACTCCACCTCATGAGTGTTGCACAATACAAACCAATGAGCCATTTCACGCTCTTTTTGAGTTGGGTCGATAACCTTTATGATTTGTGAGAAGAGATGAACATTTTGATTGAATATATCCATCCCAGCGCTACGTTCCCCACCATTGTCATTTCACCCAGGTTTATCAATCTCATTTTTCAAGTACATTGAGCAAAAAGTAAAACACTATTTGACAATGTAAATCTCAGCAATTGAGCGTTGTGGACATGCTTTACTGGTCACATACCTTTTCAATGTCCCAAAAAATCTTAAATAAAATAACAATATCAATGAAAAATAATTGTATTAATAGATGACCTATTCACATGATAGGAATACTTACCTTTCAATTGGGTACATCCATCGATATTGAACGGATCTAACAAGTATAGCCTCTTATAGCAAGTGAACAGCTAGATGGACCATGGCATCGAAGAAAGCTGGAGGAAAGATTTTCTCTAGCTTGCAAAATATGAGTACTACTTGTTCCTCTAACATTTCCAAATCACTTCATTTTAGTGTTTTTAAGCAATGTTCTTGGAAGAAGTTTCCCAACTCAAATAACGTCGTATAGATATCCTTGTTCACATAACCCTGCATGCCAATCGAAAAAAGACGTTGAAGAAGAACATGACAATCATAACTTTTCATTCCTGATAACCAACTATTTTTGAAGTCACACACCTTGAGATATTTGCTGCATAGCCATCGAGATAATTGATCGACTTTAAGAATTCACAAAATCTATCTATTTGTTGTGGATTCAAGGTGTAGGCTGCCCGAAGCTTTACAAAGGATCCATTATCCTGCAATTGTAGATGCAATTATTCCCTTAAGCTATTTTTCAAATCATTACGTGCTTTGTATGTGTCTTTGTTCTTACTATCAATAGCTAGCATTGTCCCATAAATATTTTCACATATATTCTTTCTATATGCATGACATCCAAATTATGTCGAAGCTTGAGTCTCTTCTAGTATGGTAGCTCCCACAGAATGCTTTTTTTGGTCTAACTCACTTCTTGAGGATCACGATGTCTTTTCTTCTTTATAGAATCTCCTTCCCAAATTTGACTGGTTGTATCAGATCCAATTAAGACACTACCTTTTCCACAAATAAGTCAAATGATTTCAAATTAAGCTCAAGAAAACCACCAAACTTCTTGTCCTTCCTTCAGGCATGATTTTTAGGCAAGTAAGATCAATGACCCACCCACCCTATCTTATCTATTAACTTGCGCGAGATTGGATTATCGTTGCAAGTGGGACAAGCCAAATAACCTTTTGTTCTCCACCTAAACAAATCATCATACTTAGGAAAGTCGTGTATGGTTTATATTAAAGTCCCATGCATTCAAAAGGTCTTCTCAATATAGGCATCATAAGTCATAACTCCATTCTCCCATAGCCCTTTTGACTCATCAACCAAGGGCCTTAGGTAGACATCAATATTAACCCATGGCAGACTTGGCCTTGGAATAAGTAAGGCCATCATGAAAAATGGTTCATTCATACATCTCTAGGTAGGCAAGTTATAAGGCATTAGGATCACCGACCACATGCTATAAGAAGTGTTCATGTTACCGAAAGGATTGAACCCATTAGTAGCAAGGCCCAACCTAACATTGCGAGCTTCATTAGTAAACTTTGGATAATACATATCAAAATTTTTTCACTCCTCAAAGTCGGTCAGATGCCTCATTAGCCCGTCATCCATATGCTTATCAGTATGCTATCTCATGTCTTTGGCTGTCTTTTTAGCCATGTACAACCTTCGCAACATCGGTATCAAAGGAAAATAACATAGTATTTTATGAGAAATCTTCTTACCTTTTTCATCACTGAACTTGTACCTGGGCGTCTCACAAATAAAATATTTTTCTAAGTGAGCATTCTCTTTCCATAATAGTACGCAATCTTTTTCACAAGGATCGATGAGCTCATATTCCAAGCCCAAGTCACGCAGTATCTTCTTATATTCATAAATTGATTCTAGAACCATGTGGCCATCTGAGAAGAATTATTGTTGTACCTTCAAAATATTATCGAATGCCTTATTGCTCATCTTATTTTCTATCTTAACCTGAAGCATCTAAATTTCGAATGATAACAAAATATCTTTGCATCCTGTATACAAGCAACCATTTGAGGCCTCTAACAATTTGTCGAAGTTATGCACATCTTCCCTCTCTATAGTATAACCCTCAATGTAAGTTCCCATATGATGGTCTTTAATCAATTCATCAAATTTATCTTCATAATCATTATATTCATCATCATTCTCATTTGACTCATCCGGTATTGGAAGCTCCCCATGTTGCAATCATGTAGCATAGGAAGCTAGCATCCCATTTATTAGCAAATGAGTTTTCACCATATTGAGCTCATATTTATAGTAGTTGCAACAGTTGGTATAAGGACACTTAATCTCCATTTCCTTATCCATATGCGACTTTGCAAGTTTAATAAACGACTCTACCCCTTTCAGATATGAATCACTAAATCTGTTACAAAATAACATTCAACATCTATCTTTATCTGGTCATAAACAATTTCACAATTAGATTATAAAATGAATAGAATAGAGATTGGGTGCTTACATTTCTTATAAACAAATAATTAGATTATAAAATTAATAATTCAGATATTGGGTGCCTACATTACTTATAAGCAATAGACAATAAAGCAAACAGTGTTTTTGGGTGAAAAATTATATTTTATTGGATTATTTTCAGCAAAAAAATTAGATAAGTAAATAAATAAACAATATTTAGAAAATGTCATCTATGAACAAAATTAAACCAAATTTTTTAATATATTTTTGCATAGATTTGTCTTTAATGACATATTCGTGTTTGAAAAACACGAGATACAAAAGAAAATTCACAAATCAAAAGCAAAATAAAAGTAAAAAAATTTTCAAATGTCCTATAGAAAAAAATTTTACTTGTCGATAAGGTTAACAAGAAGACATTTTTTCAAAAGTCTTGGATTCAAAAGTATATTTCGAACTTGTGGTGATAGTGAAGAAACTATCAATTCTCTATAAGATCTTAGTGTTTATAACTAGGAAGTAAGAACAATTGTATAACGCATTTCTTGTGAACTTGAAAAAAATAGAATTCACAACTTTAAAAAATAAAATTAGCAGCTAAAGAGACTAAACCAACAAATTTTGTCAAAAAATGATATCAAATTAAAGCTAAATAGTGCTTCTATATTTCTTGTGGACTTTAAAAAAAAACAAAATTAGCAACTTATATAGAATGACGCACACTCATGTATAACCAACAAATTATATATTTCATACAATTTACATAATAAAAAAATTCAGAATAGCCATTATTACAAAAAAAATCAACCTCAATACACTTTTATACAACAACTCACCCTGTTTTGATTCAACTCGAAAACAATATATAATGCCAACTGTTTGATACATCCTTTCATTAATTATTCACGAGGGAAAAAAAGTTGCATTGGCTATAATAAAAAAGTTATATTGATTGACATCAACAAACTACTTTTAACTTTTATTTTTGTTTTGAGCTACACATTTTTAAACAACATCACAAATAACCAAATCTTTCAATAGAGATAAAAAGTTATGAATATAAATGCACCATTATAATTCAAACTTGTTCTCATAATTGTGATTTTATGGAAAGAAACAAATTTAAATAAATAGAGTTCAATTAAGCAAAAAAGCAAGTTCATTGAGGAATTATGATTTGGTAAATCAAGGAGATAACTCCCTGCATTGCAAGGAGAATTCCATTAGCGTTTGCAATCACTCATGTAAAACTATTACTATTAAAAAGGTTCTCAATTTAGCAGAAGTGTGTCAAGAGAAAAAAGTGGAACCTTCAGAATATCAACTGTTTTATTTCAGAATCAATTAGTTAACCGTTCAGAGAATCAAACTTCTCTGGAGTAAGCTTATTTAGTATCCTACAAGGGAAACTAAATACAACAATCATCACAAATGACTGTAATGAAATAACATGCATCCATACATGCTAAATTCAAAAAGACAAAAAAGCAAAAAACAAAATACGTCGGCTAGAAACTAAATATTTAAACTATTTCAAAACCCAAATAATGGCTATTAGACAAAAACAATTATTTACAGAATGAAATTTAACTAAATTGCAGTAATATTATTACAGTGACCAACATAGGTGTTTTTCTTTAGGAAGAATATCCATGTTTATAGCAAGTGATTATCGAAAGCTCAAATTCACCCAATTCAAGAACCAGTTTTCATATTTTTTTTATTTTTTTAGGCAAGTTAAGAGACTCAAAATTGGGTCTCTTCATTGGGAATGCAACTAAAGCTGTTAGGGTATCTCTTAGAGACAAACACTTTTTATGATTTTATGATCCATCTAATGATTTTCAAAAAGCTTTTGGAAATTAAGTTACCAAACATAAGTCAATATATCATACAAGCATTTTCAAAATATATTACCCTTTATAGTCTTCAAGACACGCTCATTCTCAGAAAAGGTTCCTTTACGAGCTGACAATAGCACCTCAACCTTGATTAGTGTAGGAAGGTCCAACTTGGTTGATTACAATTTACGCCTTTATATTAAATTCAAAAAAACTATTATTTATGAATAAGACAAAAAAATATACAAAGTAAAAAGAAAATATTGAAACAAAATGTAGGCGCACTAATTTAACTAGCCGTGGTGAATGTCAATCCATAATTTGCATATATAGCGTAAATCCTGCCATATGTTTTTCCCCACACCTTTACCAAAATTGTGAGAATTTTGTATGCCATTAAACAAACTCTTTCCCACCATCTCCCCATGTTAGAGAATTACATCAGAGGAGGTCATCCCATTCTCTCATTCCTAGTCATATACAGTGTCATCAAATTAGGATGTGTATAAGATGTGCCCAAGAGCAAAAAACCCATTACAATAAAAAAAAATGCAGATGTCTCAACATCAAATCTCCTCCTCTATTAAATCAAATTCAGCAAATAAGAAAAAAACCCCCCAAAAACCTTTGATTGTTGCAGAAACAATAAGAGTATGTGGTACACATGCATACATATATACACGTATATCGTCAGCGCTGTATGTATATATCTGTGTATTCGAAGAGAAAGAAAAGAGAAAAAAATGCAGAGCAGCAGCAGACAGAAGCGAATGTGACTGACATACTAGGCAAAAACGTAGAGCAGTAGCAGACAGAAAAAATGTTAATTTTTTTTGTGAAAAAATAAAACTTAGCTTAGAGCTTTTAATCGGGAGAGAAAATGATACATAGATAGAAGATAACATACCAATCGTGAGCGGGGAGGGATAGAGAAACGGAAAGGGAAAGAGGTAGAAGAACGCATACTTCTACCGTTGATCTGTCTAGTTTACTCAATTGGAAGAAGATTGTCAGCGTTGTTGCCCAATTGGAAGAGAAATCCAACCAGACGTCAATTTGTGTTGTTGATGCGATTAGATGAAGATTGATCAATGGAAGAGAAATTAAACCAGACGTCGTGGAGTTCTCTTCCTTTTGGCTTTTCTGGTGTAGATATACCAAATATCTAATGGTGTGGAGTTCTTAGCGATGTTAATATTGCATCGGTAACTCAATTAGCTCTTTCTGAGAAAATTTGCATTGGCACCTAAAAAAATTATGGCGCCTAAAAAAATTATCTTTCTCCGATGAACTGGCCTACATTGCCAAAAAATTCATTTTTACCAATGTTCTTGTCGTGGCCAAAGAAGCAAACTTTGTTGCCAAAAGTTCAACAAATTGGTGCTCTAAAAATGGTTACGCGCCAAAGCAATTGCCAATGTACTCACACCCATTGTGGCCAAATGTAGTCTTTTAGCAATGCATTTTAGCCTTCGTTGCTAAATGTTAGTACTGCATTTTGTTGTAGTAATTAAGGTGAAGATCAAGCATTAAGAAGCCAAATGTTGGGTGCCTGGGTGGTTTCCATGTTTCCCCCTCATCATGTTTGTTGGCAAATAATACAACAGTCATTTCAATTATCTGATGCATATTCTCTGTTGGAGGCTGAAAAAATAGACAGAATAAAGAAAGAAAAAAAGTTTCTTCCTCAACAATATGAAATTTCATATAATTGCAAAATAGGAGAACATAAAACAAAATAGGGATTTTACTAGATAGTTTGAAGATAAACTCAATTAATCTCACATACAGTTGGATACAATAATGATCAAGCAACGAAACTTTACAACAAAATCCTAAAGGGTTGTGGTTAAAGCTTGGAATTTAAGAATTTGTTCACTCTAAACTTCAAATTTTTTAGTGCTATAATTTTTTGAAATTAATTCGTACGAGCCTTTGTTTCGTCATCTATCTTCACACATTATGCCCACCTCAACCCACCTCCCATATCGCGTGCTAGTGTCCCAGCCAACTACAACCGCGCGCCACCGTTGTACACCGTCGCAACCACGTTTGATCAACAACCCATGTCCTCTCCCCTTTCTTGCTCTCTAATGAAGACCCTATTTCCCCTGTCATTGCATAACTCTCCCTCTCCTCGCCCTTTTCATTCCTCTTTCTATCTTTCTCCCTCTCCTCACCCTTTTCATTCCTCTTTCTATCTTTTGCATGCATTTGCTGTAATAGCATTTTAATTAGTCCATGTTTGAAATCTTTTAAAAGTAACTTTCTAAAAATAAAAATGACTATAATATTCTTAATAAAAAATTAATTCTATTTTTAAAAATAAAATAAAATAAATGTATTAATATCTCAAACATCAAAATTTAAAAATAAATAATATGCATGTTATATATTTCAACAAAAAGAAAGAAAAAAAAAACTACTCTAACTAAATCATCTTAAACAATTTAACTTTTTTTCTTTTTCTTTTTCTTTCCTAAAAAAATAATCTTCTTAAAAATTAAGTGTTTTAGACATCCTAAACAAGGGTAATATACTAAGAAATTAATTTTTGATAAAGGTGTCTTGCCAACAAACATTTTTAATTAATTTTAAGAGAGGTCAATGTAATTTATCTTTTTTATTTTAAATCTTTATTATTTTTCACCGACATATTACATTATGAGAATTCTCAAAATTTTAAAATCTTCACATAAATCTAATGATTTGAAGTCTACACAAAGGTGTTAATAAGAAATTTTAGAACATAAGATCCTGTTTATGTAACCACATATTTTTTTTTTAATAAGAAGTGTTTAGTAGATACAAAAATAGGCAATATATAATGGGGACTCAATATAAACTCCTAAAGGACAAACAAAAAGATGGTTGAGCAAACTATTTATTTTAAGCATCGGAGACAATTTGTTGGCTTTAATTTATACAAAGCTAGAGAATACGAACAATGACAAGAACACAAGAATTTACGTGGTTCGACGAGATACATACATTCATGGACGAGAAAAAATAATCAACTAGCTATAATTAATAATAACTACAAGAACTCTTTCAATCTATGGTCTCAAAATAATTAAGCCTCTATTACACTTTCTAGCCTATTTCTATGTCTTTGTAGTGTATCTCTCTTAATCTTAGACGAAACATAGGGTCTGTATATATAAGCCTTCACTAAAAATCTTAAAAATAACCTCTGATATGTCGTGGCAGTGCTCGAGTGCGTACGAGCACCATACACTACTACTCGTTGAACGTCTCGACGCTCGAGCACCCCTCCAGCACTTGGTTTTGTCTTCCTGGTTCTCAAGTGCGCTCTACTAGCGCCACCTTCTAGTTTTTTGAGAAATTCAAGACATTTGAGAAATTCAAGACAAATTTAATAGTCTCCACCTTGGCTTAAATTTTTCAGCCATCTTGAAGAATGTTAGTCGCCTCAACCTCCGCCATTTTCACTGGTATGGGTGCTCCATCCTATCTGATCATCAATAGGAATAGATATGAACCAAATGCAAACCACGTTTGAACTTGACCATTTTGCAATCAATAGCCTTCTTGTCCTTGGACAATTTTACTAATTTCCAAGTCTCAACCTTCTGTGGTGATTTCACATTTTCTGACATAACTACCTGCCACTTATCTCTATCTAAGCTGCTTATAGATTTTTTGTAAGACAACGAATCTCCACTACTTACTATTAGGGCAAAGCTAGCTGACTGTATCCTCAAAGTCATACCTAACTAGTGCTTTGTGAGTTTGCTTAGCCTTTAGCAACTACATATGGCTTTTCTTCCTATTGTCGTTGCTGCTGATTTGTGCCATAATCTCCTACTTGACTAGGCGAACAGGTTTTGTTAACCTTAACCTCGATTGTTGGTTTCTTCTTATGAAGCTCATACATATTACACTTGTCGATCTGACCAAATTGCATATTGTAGAGTTTTGTGTTATCCGTGCTGAACTCTGCCTGTATAGTAGTGGTAACTCCACTTACCATCGTGTCCCGTATCAGTCTGTAGAGATTCTTACCTCTTTGCCATTTCATAATCACCATAATATCATTACTAATTTTCATTGCTCTACCTTCTGCTGTGTACCCATAACCCAAAGATTCCAATGCTCCCAAGGAAATTAAAATTTTCTTCAGCCCTGGTATGTGTGACATTTCCCAAAACCCTCACAACTCCATCAAATATCTTGATTTTTACTGTATCAATTTCAATAACTTTGGAAGCTGCATCATTCCCCCATTAGAACCAAACCACTGTTCCAAGGTTTATACGTATTAAATTACATTTTTGTTAGACACATATAATAAGAGCACCGTGAATTCAATATCCATGATTTAGACAAAAAATTACAACTGGGAGATACTGAAAGTAAATATGTGTTTACCTCACCTTCTGATGTCTCCTCTGTAAAACTGATAGATTTTAAAAGCGCATTTTTCTCGACATCCTTCTTTGCACGTAACTTGGACTAAGACCTTCTTTTGTTGGAACTCTACTCATTTGACTTAACTCTTTCCTCGTCTTGACTCAAATTTGGTCACAACCAATCCCCATGCATTTGTTTCATCATCCCTCTTCATCTTTTCATGCGATAAGGTAGCACCAATCACCTCTTCTAATTCTAGAGTTTCATTTTCGTATATCAGCATCGTCACAAAATGATCATAGGATATCGAAAGTGATGCTAAGAGGACTATCATCTTATCCTCATCATCAATATTTACACCAAACCCTAATAGTTGTGCGATAAGCATATTAAAAGCGTTGAGATATTCTAACAGGTTTGTAGCTTCCCTCTTCTGCAGTCCATAAAATTGTTTCTTCACATACATCTTATTTTTCAAATTCTTCTTCATGCAGAGATATTCTAATTTCTACCATATCTCTTATGTAGACTTTACATCTGTCACATTATAAATAATCTCATCTTACAGATTCAATCGAATCGAATTTGTAGCCCTGGCATCAAGTTTCTACTAATTGTCGTCGGTCATATTCTCTACCTTTTTTTCATTGCTGAGTAACACCTTCGAGGCCCATTGTGCAATTCTTGTGCATGTATTAATATATAGTATCTGCAATCCATTGCATTTGTCATTGACAACAAATAGAATTTTTCATGGAAGTATTTTGAACCATATTTATATCTAGTATTATTAACCGTCCATTTGATGTTTTTAGCAAATCTATGACAGAACATCATAATTTATTCTGTGATATTTTTAACACTTGATTTTCTAGAAGTTAAGTTTTTGTAGATTGAAGCATACAACAAGAAGTGCAGCAAAACAGTGAAAAAAGTGCAGAAACTACAAAAAGTTGCGAACTGCTTTAGACCTCGATTGGTACGCAAAACTATTTTATAGCAGCTAGGGTTTCACGATTTTTAAGTGCATGGAAAGGCTGCTAGGGTTATATATATATATATACACACACACACGGTCTGCTAGGATTTCATTAGTGAGGGCATTAGATTGAGATAATAACACTCTCGCCGTCACATGCATTAAAAGAAAGATTTCTTAAATATTCTGACTTGATGAACAAATAGTGTCCATACTTCCAAGAACATCATGAAAGAGTGGTTTACTTCAACTTTCTAATTCATGGTTATCTTGAGAGGATTCTCAATAGTCTAAGTTGGTGGTGAATTTCGTCAACAGTCAAAATTCGGTAGTAAATTCTTGCGGCGGTTGAGCATATGTTTGATATACGTGGATTCGGCAAGAATAGGTTTATTACCATAAGTTATATATTCAACGGGGGTTGTAAGATTTTTTATAACCAAAAACTATTTATATATAGTGCTTGAATTTTCTAGATCTAAATTGATCTCATGGTTTTTACTTGATTTGGAGTCTTTCGCCTAAAAAATTGTCTCGTGATATCGTTATTTTTTATGCTTGTATATTTGTTTATTATTTATTTGTTAGTTTTGAGAGGTTGAAAAATTGATTAGTACAAATTAATTTACAAATAGAATTTTTTAATTTTTAATTTTTTTTATCATACTCACTAATTTTTTTGCTTTTATTGAGTAACACATTAGAGACCCCTCGTTTAAATCTTGTTTGTGCATGTATAAGTATCTGCAATCCATTGCATTTGTCATTGACGACAAACGGGGATATAGGAAAAGGACCACCCGTGCCCCACTCACTAGCCCACTACAAAATAAAAAATCCACCTAACACCTATCCCACACCAAAATGTTATCCTCCTCGCGTCTGGTTTTGCTCCCAAACTCCGGGCGGAAAATGGATAATTTAACACTAGACTGTGGGCGCATCACTATCAGTACCCCACACCCACCAGCCTCCGGTTTTTCTTTACTTTTTGATTAATTCTGATCTTCACCATCTTCTTAATCTTGGCGATATATATACACGCACTTTCATATCATCTGTTTCATAACACAGATCATAGATTCACTTGCAAGTACATCTCTCTCATATTTGGCTACTAAATTTTAATTCTTGGAGAAAGAAGAAGAAGAAGAAGCAGATCAGATGATGAGTTCAACAAGCAGAGCTTGGATTGTGGCGGCGAGCGTTGGAGCAGTGGAGGCTTTGAAGGATCAAGGCTTCTGTAGGTGGAACTACGCCATTAGGTCGTTTCACCAGCACGCCAAGAACAAACTCGGATCCATCCCTCAGGTCCCCAAGAAGCCGTCCTCGCCGCCGGCCATGGTTGCAAGGCGGGCGCGCGCAGTGGCTTTGAGGGAAGAAGAAAAGGCGAAGCAGTCGGAGGAGTCCCTGAGGAAAGTCATTTACTTGAGCTGTTGGGGTCCCAATTAACTGATCATCCTTAGCACAGCAACTCAACTTGTTCCAAAAGGATTTTCGACTTTGAACGTGGTATCACAAGTTGCATCGGTACTGATGATATAACTATTTCGGTGAATATCGAATAATATTTATTGATACAGTGATAAATACATGTATCAAAGATCTAAAATCTCAATAGTTATTGATCGATATAATGGGTAACTATGGATACTTAAAATTCTGTATAAAAATCCAAGAAATCAAGTTGAGCCTTTGTACTTTTGTGCTGCTGTTTCATGAATCGAATATAGTGACAAAATATGCAGATGTATAAAAGCGTAGATGCTGTTTCGAAATAAATGTTACCGGCCTAATAAAATTGATAAACATTCACATTTTAGATTTGAGAGTTGTAAAATTAGGATATGAATAGTATATTATTTGTTATTTTTTCAAATTGCATGTTTTATGAGTATTGGAAGACATTTAATATAATTAAAAATACATAAAAAAAAAGAGTATATTTATTAAAACATAAGCATTTGGCTAGAATAAAGTATTAAACAATGTTAATTATTAACGTTATGAAGTATTGGGTACTAAATTATTATTTGGTATTTTCTATGTAATAATCTTGACAATTATAAATGTGTAATGCGCACTAAGTGAGTCACTCTTGTCTTTCACCGACCTATATATCAAAAGTGAATCAACATTATTATACGTAGAGTATTTTTTGTTTCATAATTAAATAAGAACATCACATTAACAATGTGCTATGATGTTTCGAAAACATCGAATAATTACTCACTCCAAGGAATACCTAATAATTTGTCTCACATTTGGTATTTAGTCTCGTATAATTCCGGGTTTGAGATCCTACCACAAAAGTTCTCTCTATTTTTAGCTTAGTTCAGTGTATTCATTCCACGAATTATGTAAAAAAATTTGAAAATATGATGTAATGAATTTTAATGTATTTAAATTGAAAAACAAATTTCTTAAATAGAATATCTCTTACCATTATATTTAATACACAATTCTAAAGATGTAATTGTTTGTCATATTCTTTTCTCTCTAATTAATTTAGAATAAAATTTAATTTTGAAGTTATTAAATTAGAAAAACAAATGTTAATCACCACTTATCATAGCTTTCAAATTGATAAATGAGCAATGAAACATTTGGTTCAGACATGAGACAATACTTGTAATGAAATGAGACATTTGGTGTGAAATATTTGCATTTAATGAGGTATTATTTTATTTTTTATAATAAATTTCTTATTTTTATAATAGATCCAATAAAGAAATATTTTATTTTGTACAGAAATATTTCATTTATTTTGAAAAAAATATTTTACAAAAAGATAAGACATTGTGAAAAGTCACATTTCTCAACGAAGAAAATGTCCACCACCCTCACAGATTTGGTGGGGAAATGTTGCATATCTAACAAATGTCTCATTTCCAACAACGCCACAACTTCAACATAGATATAGCTCTAAACATACCTTTGAACATCGCATTCTATAGCTCTATACTTGGATGGGGATCTTCATCAAATAGCCTGCAGACATGATCCATTCTCTTCAATTCCGCGCATGCCAAGACGAATCTTGGGTGATGTATTCGTTGTATACAAAACCATGGATAGTTTACCTGTGCTTGAATCTGTTGGAGGCATTTTTTATTCTTACCTATGCCCATCCCTCTCTCCATCAACTCTTTCACCATCTATTTCAATCCGCTAGAACTCTGTTTCTCTAGTAGATATATACATACAAACATGTGTATCAGTGATTCGAAACCCTAGAGACTGTGCATATGATAGGATTTAGGTGTTTGATGTGAGATATTGGGAAATTCGAGATGTCGGAGGTTTCCGACAACGACAGAGTGTCACCAGTGGGGGAGATGAGTTACGGAGAGAACGACATCAATGTGCAATCAGTTGCAGCGGCCATTGAGACGACGACGACTATGACAGAGACGACGCCGAAGCCATTGGCGGTGGCAGCACGACGGAGAGACGACATTTAGAAGGAGAACTAGAACGATTTTGAATTTGAAATGGGAGATCATGTACCTTCGGCGATAAGAGCATATTTGTTTAAATAATTAATAAATTTTAAAAATAAAATCTCATAAAATATTTAAAAAATTGTTGGGACTAATAACAAAATAAGTCCTCTAAATAAGACCTCCAATTAATTTACCTTAAAATATTTAATATATTTTAAAATAGGTTAAAGAAATATGTATATTTAATATAACATAAGTCTCTTACAAAAATAAAATATGGGACAATTACACTTACCTCTTTCTCATGGGATTTAAATTTATTACAGGAACTTTACATGTGGTCTCTGAAATTACACTAAACTCTCATGAGATTTAATTTTTAACATTACTTATATCAACTGTTAAAATTTTTGTTGAAATTTAATAGAAATCGCCTATCCCACTCCAAAACTACCATTTTCATCCCAAAATCACCATTTTAACCCCAAAATCACCATTCAAACCACTTTCCCCCCAAAACCACAATTCTCACCCTAAATTTCAACAAAAATGTGGTTTTGAGAATTGTAATTTTGGGGTGAAAATTGTGATTTTAAGAAAAAAATGTGATTTGAATGATGGTTTTAAGGTAAAAATGGTGGTTTTGGAATGAAAAGACAAGTTTTCATTAAATTTCTACAAAATTTTTAATAATTATATGCAATTTATGTTAAAAATCAAATCTTATAAGAGATAAGTATAATTATCCCATAAAATATTAAATAATGTAAATTATTAACATTATTTAAATATGGTTCTTGAAATTAAAAAGTGATAATTGTGATTGAGTCCTATTTTATACACTTGATTAGGGATAAGTCCCAGTCACTAATAAAAATATTTAATTAATAATTTAAATTTTTTATTTCGAATAATTTGTTTGCTTAGCGTGGTTTAGTCATTAAATATTATGTTGCAGAAAACAAACCATTTTTTATCAACATAGGTAAGAATAAGATAATTTCTATACTCAATATTTTCATTTTGTGGTATCATACTTTCAATATAAAATTCATATCTAATTTCATGTTTATTTTATAAAAAATTATTCATTTTTTCAGTTTTGCTTGAGTAATGGGTGAATATATCATTTAATATTCTCACTAGCTTTAGGTACATTTCTTTTATTACCATTTACACTTTTTGTTAACATTCTCATTTTTTGTAACTTAACTAGAATTCAAATAAAAATTTGTTCTCGTTTTTTGAGAATTTTATCTTTCAATATTTCAATTTTAGTTTATTAATATGCTAAAATAAGTGAATTTTAGCTTCTACGTACATTGTTTTCATTCTTGTTAACACTTTTAACTAGTGTTCTTATTTTTTTATACCAAAACTAGAATTTGAATGAGGATTTATTTTTTATTTTATTAGTATTGGATGGTATAAAACGAGACATTTTATCATCAATGACGAAAAAATGAGAATAAGTACTGTCAAATAGTTCTAAATTCAAATTATTTTATGTTGTCTCTTATCGAAAATAACTTCTAACCAACTAACCAAGGTGTAGAAGATTCTCGAATACATTCAGTTCAAGCTAATGTTGAATCGCATGCATTTTAATGTAGAAACCGAGTCGGTGAGATGGTTTTTGCATTTCTTGTCTAATGGAATCCCATTTTTGTTTGTTCTTTTTTTTTTTTGAATTTTATTGGGATCCCATTCCCATTTAGTAGTTGTTATTTTAGGATATGTATATTTTTAGGACATGTCTCTCATATTAAAGGTATTTTAGGTGAATTATTTTGAAATAGGACTTATCATAATATTGATTTTTAAATGGGACTTATCCCTAAATAAGTTACTAAACGAGGACTTGTGGCTAAATTATTCGAATAAAAATCTGTCTGGATCAATATTTAATTGCATATGAAATACAATACAAAATATCACAAATAAATGTATTATTATAATTTAAATTGAATTTATCATATATAATATATTTTTTGTACTGTTCTAACATATTATTTAATATTCGAAATTTTAATATACAAGTTTTCAACTTAGTTTTTTTGTAAAAGAAAACTCTACCAATGTTAATAGCTATAAATTAATATCCTAATATATTTAATATTATTCAAGTAGATATTTATTAAGGCAAACAAATACTAAAGAAAAAACTCTAGATATCTTAACAATGCAAGACTTTTCAATAATATTTAAATTTATCTAAAAAATTAAGTATTAATATATCATATGTATTACATCATGTATCACATATTACATCATAGAACGACGTGCAATACATATTGATTTGCCTTTTAAGGTATTCTTTACATCAAAAATTATATTTTCTATCGAGAATGCTATTTTCTGTTTAAATGCCGTGTCATTTTCACAAGGCTTGGTGGGAGATAATTGTATATCTAAAATGTCCACGTAAAATATTCTTAAACATGACAAGAATGACAATCAAATACTAGAGCACGACTGTTAAAAAAGTTGCTCAAATAACACTTGACATCGTAGAAATATTTTTTGTTAAAAAGTATTTATAGATAGTTATAGGCGGTTATGTATAGTTTTTATGGAATTTTTTTATAAATATGTATTTTATTTTCATTGTAATGAATATGATCATCTATATTCTATCAATGTATCAATGGATTTTATTTAGTCTTAGAAATAGTTCAACATAAATTGTAAGAGTAGAATAATTTATATTGCTCTTCAAAAATCTTCAAAAGAAGGTGTTCAACATTAACCTAGTAGTCGTAGGTGAGCATTTATTTTTTATATATTTGTTCTTATTATCATATAGACTAATAAAATATTTTTTTATTAGTTTTAAAATTTTATTTTCTTGCCATAATTTTTTAGTTTATTCATCTATTTTCATATCTAAAGAAGTCCTGAAACACGATACCGCAACATAATTGGTTGGAATAATTCTCAATCGATCTCAATAGAAGAATTTTTATTCAGTTAACAAGTATAAAATTGTAAAATACGTATCCTGAATTATAACATATAATGACAATAGAGCTGCCTAATGAAAGATGAATAATAAGTAAATAATAAATAAATATCTATATAAAGTCTATTAACACTTGTGAACATAATAGGCTTTCTTCCAAAAATGTATTGGTATTAGTTTTTTTTTTGTCTTTATTAAACTAGTATTCACCATTTCAACAAAACCAAAATAAAAAATTAAATTTTATTACATAAATTAGTCCAGAAGTAAAAATAAAATAAAAAATATAAAGGAAAGAAATCGAAAGAACTAATCTTAAAATATTAGTTAATTTGGCTTTCTTTTAAATGTTAGTTAATTTGATTAAATAATGGAATGCAGATCAACTTGTAGATACGAATATATTGTGCACTAATCTTAAAATATTATAGTACTTGGGTGAAATCTTATCTACCTCATAGTTTATAAATTTTATATTTTTTATGGTATGTTTGGACATCCACATAGGAACGTTGAGAATTCGGTCAAAAGACTCCACGAACTCTCAGGAACATTGAAGGTTTAATTAGCTTGATGAAATCTTAAAGGTGTAGATGCTAAACAATCATCAAGTGTTGGTTAATTTGCTTGGGATGCTTCTTGATCAACTCTATAACCTCCTTGGCGACTATGGATAATAAATATAATTCAGGAGGGCACCACATGGAAACCCTAACAGTTCTTTTATATAATTTCCCAAAATAGCAAACCCTAGCATTAGATTTCTAAAAATTGATTCGCCAAGGACCGCTCGAGCAGTGAAGCCCATGTCGCATCATTTTGTTGTAGAACATGCGATATCGAGAGCAAAAATTGACCGCTCGATCGACCGCTCAAGTGGTTTGTTAAGCAGTTTGACATCGTGTGCAACTTTTAAACGTTTTTTATTCCTTATCACTGTCCGGCAATATTAAACCACAACACGAACACAACTCGAATGGAACAAGTATTAAAATATCAACGAATAACATATAAATAATATGTCAAACCATTTGTCACATATTTATCAAACTAAAAACGAATAAGATTAAGGTCAAAATCCGTAACAATAATCATTTTATTTTAAAAAATAGATTATTTGGGTCCCGTTTGGAACTATTTTTCTAAAACAGTTTTCAAAAAATTATGCTTCGAAAATTTTGAAACTTTGTCTGGTAGCAATTTTTGAAAAAGTATGTTAAAAAAAACTGAGTTAAAAATTAAAATTTTTTTGAAAACAAGAAAATCACGTTTTCAAATTTTTTAATTCGTTTTTCTTCATACAACACCCAAACACAGAGGCTTTCTTCGCCGCCATCGTCGTCGCCGTTCGAACTCGTTGTCGCCGTCGTGAGCTGTCTTTGCCGTCGAAGTCGCTATCATCGTCGTGAACTGCCTTTGCCGTCGAAGGCATCGTCGTCGTCGTGACCTTTCTTCACCGTTTGAAGTCGTCGTTGTCATTGTCAGCTAAGGTTTCAAGTTTCGCTGCCGCTGTCGTCGAGCATCCACCATCGCCGCCGCCGTCGCAAGTATCAGACCCAAACCCAGAGCTCGCCGAGCTACAACCATCGCCGTCGTCGTTGCGAGTATCAGACCCAAACCTAGGGCGAGCTACCACCATCGCCTCCATCGTCCCGAGTATTAGACCCAAACCTAGAGCTCGCTGAGCTACCACCATCGCCGCCGCCGTCGCAAATAGGTTTTCTGGTACTCGGCGGCGGCGGCGCGAGCTCTGGGTTTGGGTGTCGCTGGCGTTAGGGGTCAGGTTTGGGGGGTTTGGATTTGGATTTGGTTTTGAGTTCAGATTTCTAAAAAGAGTACACCAAATGCAATTTTCTTTTTCAAAATTTTAAAAAACAATTTTCAAATTTATTTTTCAAAAATAATTTTCAAATTACAATTTTAGAAAATACAACAAAGCGGACCATTGGGATCTAAATAGACTTTTTTTCTCAAAAAAATATGTGAAAAAAAGTTACTAAATGTTTTTTGAAATAACAATAGTATAATTAAAAAGTTGGATTTTTTAAATTAAAAATAATGTTTTTTCAGAGATCACAAGCGGGGTAATAAATCTGCTATGGCTATCAAGATAGAGTTTACTGCATTTTCATGAGGAACCAAAACAATTAATGAGTCATCATAGTAAACAATGACAAATACAAGATTTAATATTCAAAAGAATATACGAAAGTGGAAAGATCATATCTTTAATCTACTTGAAACTTGAAAGGAGTGGGATCATAGCCAGTGGATAGATCTGGTTACTTTATTTTTGGTCCTATGGAGAATATAATAAATGACTTGGAAGTGCCTTTTAGTAGATACTTATTATAGTGACTAGTCATGAGTATCCTTTAATCAGATATGCTTGTTTTAGTTTATTTTAGAGGATCTATTTGTTGGTGCTGAAGTTTACTATCCTTGATGGAACACCATCCTAAATTGTAAAGTTTGTAAAAATAATAACATCAAAAGAAGCCAAAAGGAAGTTAGACCATCGAATGAAAAGAAAAAAACAAACAAACAAACAAACAATTTGAATAAAAAAATTAAAAAGAAAATGATAAGTTATAATTACCTTCTCTGAGATTATGTTTATTTTAAGGATCTCTCCTGAAATACTGAAATGATACTGTACTCCATTCTACTTTGCTTTTATATTTTATCATTAGTCTTCTATTAGTTGACTGAACGAAAATTAATTTTAGCATTAAATATTTTATGTTTTCTTCTAATTTTACCTTTGAATATATAATCAATTTTCCTCTCTTTACAATCACTTTGTAGATCTAAGCAATCTCTCTCTTTCTCACTCTCCAATCAATTTCACCATATATAAATACACTTTGCTGGTTCATTAGAAAAAAGTGAATTTTAATTTTTAATTCTGAATTCGTTCGATCAGGAACGCAGGGCAGTCAAGATTACGACATCGTTGGAAAGAGTAAGGAGATTTCTGGAACCTTGAGGTTAGAGGTGTAAAAATAGCCCCGAGACTCGCTTGGGGCCCGTTACTGTGCGGGCCCAGCCCAGTCCGACCAAAGCCCGGTCTATACTATGCAATTTTTGGGCTTGTTCCGCTCCCCAACCCGTGGGCCGAGCTAGGCTAGCCTGAGGCCGGCCCGCCCATAGGCCC
>JAOTRH010022405.1:0-21962 GCA_034768845.1 Heliamphora exappendiculata | reverse complement strand
GTCCTTCATGGTGGTTTCTGACTGGGTTCTGTTTTCTCAATGTCACCGGATTGGATTGCGTCTTCTATCTGAATCCCGACATCAAATAGCTGCTCAAATCTGGAGAGCAGCTGTATAATCAGATAGCGTTTTAGGGGGGGTTGCAGATTCTTTACTACGATCTGGACTTGCTCCTTTTCAAAGGGCCTGTTTGTCATCTTTGTAGCTTTACCCCTCCAACGGGTTAGAAAGTCGACAAAAGATTCCCGATTCTCTTATCGGGTTGTCTCAAGCTCTCGAGTAGTAACGTCCAGTTGGACATTGTAATTATGCTGGCTGATGAAAACTGTTGCAATGTCTTCCCACGTTCTGGTTTTAGCTACATCAAGGGAGAGGAACCATTTCTGGGTTGCCCCAGACAGAGATCGGTGAAAGAGTTGAGCCTTCAATTGGTCATCAATCCCCATTGGCGACAAGGTACCAACATACATTTGGAGATGAATTCTAGGATCTCCGGTTCTATCAAATTTTTTCTTGTCCGGCATCTTGAATTTTTCTAGCAACTTGGCATCTGGGAACAGGTAGAGTCCCCCTACGTCGAGCATATATTTCTCAACTCCTTTGGCTTTCCTCAACACCTTTTCCATCCGGTCGATCTTTTCTGCCAGCGCAGATTTCCTAGACTGGGCAATGTTCTCCTCTTCTACTACAATTGGGCGGGGAACCCGCGGTGGTACCACGACTTGTGGTATTTTCGGTCCCTGGTTGTCATCCTAAAAGTTTTCAGCATTCTCATTCGCGTTATCTAGCTGCCCATTTACACTGAGCATACGGGCCTGAATTGCTTGTATCTGTGCCTGACATTGAGTTTGAGCTTGGGTCTGCTGCTCTACAGCTCGCTGTATCTCTGTAATAGCCCTCGTCAGGGCTGTCAAATTAACTTCATTCTCTGCCATGCTAGTCGATTTAGATACTCTACGAAGTTTACCCGATTCTGATCTTACCCAAACTCGTGTCAACTGTATTCTTTCCAGATCAATGGTATCCCACAGAAAAACCTAGGTCCCACAAGTAGAATAACCAATTTTAGATAATAGACAGCAAATACTCCAGATACCCCAAAATAGCTAAAATTGAAATAATGCCCCTGTCGAGCTCATACCATCAGTATAACAACTAAACATCCAAAAACCCAGGACAAGAACCAAAGGGGATAGATCGACCAAGTTCTAAAAGAAAGGTTTTATCTAAACGGACGGCGTTTCGGTAAGACGACAGTTCTAACCCTCAAGAGACTGGTTTGACCTATGATTCTAAAGGGAAACGGTCAGCACTCCGATAGGGAAACAGATCTAACTATCTAGGATTCTGATGAAAAATGGGTAGCATAACGGCAAGATCACAAGACCAGCTCTCATGGGTATAACAAAGGAAGCAAACCTAATACAACAACTGGGAGAAACTGATAATCCAAGAAGAACCCCAGAGGAGAGAGAAACTACTCTGAAGGTGTCAAAACAAAATATGGGCATGACTGCCCATATTTTGGATCTGTTTCCCTGTCGGAGCTGATATCCTCGAAGAGTCGCTCAAGGATATCATCCCCATCATCACTGCCGGAGGAAGAAGGTATGGCTCTGGAGCGGCTCCTGGCAGACGAGACGGATCCTCTAGAGCGGGCTCTGGAAGAAGCAGCACGAGATCCACGGCCTCGAGCAAGGGCTGGAACCGGGGCAAGAGTAGGAGCAGGAGCAGGAGGTGGAACAACAGCAGCTACAGGTGGCTGTCAAAAGAGGCAAATAATAAGAAAATAGTATAAAAGAGAATAAAGAGACCAAAAGGAAAAACACTCACCGACCGAGGAACGAAAGGAATTCCAGCTGCACGCAGAGCAACATCCAGCTGGCGGACAAGGGTCCGTAGACCGCTCATCATCAGCATAAGACGGTCCAGTCAAGCCTGATCCATCTGTTGAGAAATAATATAGAACTGAGCAATCTACAAATGAATAAGGATAAAAAGGAAGTAACAAGAAAATAGTCAAACCTGGGCGTGTACTGGCTGGAACTTCGGCGCTGGAGGAACCGGGATAGGAATGTCGAAAGGATACCCATCGACAAAGAAAGATACAGTCCATGGTATCTCGACACTCCCAGCCCTAACCCCACCTGCGTCAGCACTGGCCGGACCAGCATCAGCAGCCGCAGCAGCTCCGGCAGCAGCAGCGGCTCCAGCAGCAGCACCACATCAACTACCTCCGGTGCTCGTCCTCTCCTCCTACCACCAGGGGAAACTGGGCCAGGATCTAGAGGGCCCATCAGGTGTGCCAAGGCCCAGGCAGCATAGTCCCCCTCCGCCAATAGTAGCTCTGAAGCCGAGGTCCCTACTGTCTCCAGCAATAAGTCGACAGGGCCTAAATGATCAGTCCGGCGCGTACGGGCTGGAGGAACCACTGGTATCGTAAAGTGATCAAGGCTGAGTGACTGGAAAACCACTCGCTCACCAAGATAGTATTCCCTATCAAATGGGCCCTCTAGCAGGATCCACCTAGAAGCGATATCCCGGCTGCGCATCAAATCTGCGCCGGCCCGATCCTCCACTCCCCTCCAGACGTCCCAGTGGACCTGCAGTAATTCAAAATATAGTACAGCGCACAACGAATGATCAGTATGCAGCATAGTAATCAATATGCAGTACAGTACAGTAAACAGAAACAGTGATCGGTGTGCAGCACAGTGAATAGAAACAGTGATCAGTATAAGGTACAGAGAACAGCACAGTAAACCGTAAAATGATACTTGCTCGGGAGTTAGCCGATCCAATGAGACCCAAAATCGATCGATGTCCTTTCCCCCAGCCTTCTTCCCCTTCAGCCCTTGGGACCACCAGGCTGCTCCAGGAATGACTAGAGGATCTCCCGACGAGTTCGCCGGGACATGAAACCCGAGGAACTCATAAGTCCATAACTGCAAAAGAAAAGATGCCAGCCAATAGGTAATGCATAACGGAAAATAAAGAAAGATAAGCAAAAGGCTAAAGAAAGATAAGCAAAAGGCTAAATCATACCTCCCAGACTCTCCAGTATCCCCCCATACTGAGCTCCTGGGGGAACCGGGTCAGTGTCTGCATGAATCTATAGAGGGTGGCCAGAGCAGCTCCTTCCCAGTCAAATGAAGCAACTCGATCCAAACGAGCAAGAGCACCGAGGTACTGTAGATGAATGGTATTCTCCTTGTTCGAATACAGAGAGGCACCAAACATATACATCGAAAAGCCCCGGGCAGCCCACTCGAAGTGGCGAGGCTCAAAGCAGTGGAAGTGATGGAAGCGCTCAAAGAACCAGGTGTATCGAACCCGGTCTTCGTCTATCTGTGCAGGGACGGCTCCAAGGAAATACTGCAACGCGTTGGCAGAACGAGTTATGAAAGGATTGAAGGGAATGGGCGCTCCACCAACCCGAATGTCGGTAATCAGAGCAAAATCTAGAGGCGTCAGAGTAGCCTCAAAGGTGGTGAAGTGGAAAGTGTTGGTGGTATCCCACCACCGCTCAACCAGGGCCGTTAACCAGACCCGGTCATTGCTCGTCCTACCCAACAGGAGTATGAATCGAGCAAAACCAGAGGCATCAATAATGGCCCGGCTAGAAGCAGGGAGGGCATCATACCACTCCAACACCTCCCCGGAGGTAGATCCTCCAAAACCTCTGACATAATGACCAGATTGTAAAGAGAATACAGATAGAGAATATATCAAAAATAGATCAAGTAGGCAAAATGCAAAGGCCAAGTCCTAGGAAACTAGGCATCCTAACCCTAGGTTCGTGTGTAAGTAACGATTCCTCGATTTTTTTTTCAAGTCCTAGGAAACTAGGCACCTTAACCCTAGACTCGTGTGTAAGTGGCAATCCTTCGATTTCGCACGTCCTAGTTAAAAGCTAAAAACCCTAAGCCCTGGCACGCCAGATAAACGTCTATCATTTCATGTTAAACTATATATATATATATATATATATAAAGAAAAAAAACTTAGGGTTTTCCTAGCATCTTCTTAAAATTGTTCTCAAAATTTTTAGAATTTTTTAATATTTTCTAAAAAAATAATAAATAAATAAATAATAGAAAAATTAAAAATAAATAAATAAATCTTAGGGTTTTTCTAGCATCTTCTTAAAATTTTTCTCAAAATTTCTAGAATTTTCTAACATTTTGTAAAAATTTTCCTCAAAATTTCTAGGATTTTCTAAAAATTTTCTCAAATTTCTAGAATTTTCCAAAAATAATAGGATTTTCTAAGTTTTTTGGGACTGTTGAAAAATTTAATTCTCTAAGACTTTTTGGAAAATAAACTTCTACAGTCAGTGACAAATTTGCCCCTAAACTTTAGAAATTTTTGACAAAATTGCCTATAAATTTAGAATTTTTGATAAAAATTACCCCTTTAAATTTTTATACCCCAAAAATAAAAAAAATAATGTGTTTCCAAAAAGAAAAAATATATATATATATATATAATAAAACCAAACTTTTTCACTAAAATAATTGTCAATTCCTTTGTTTGTTCAAACCCTAGTTGTTCTTACTGTTTTAATTTTGCCCCCTTTGGCCTCATGTTATTGAGAACTGTGAAGATTAACAGAGTATTAGCCATGTTAGAATATGGGAGAATTCCTCAATCCAAGAAGAAAGAGTATTAGCCATTTGAGTCCGAGTAACAGCAGATGGGATCTCCATGATGGTATTTATAGGACAGAAAAGAGCGAGAAACAAAAAATTCGACGAAGGGCATACTCATTGTGGCGGCCGCCACCTTGGAGATAGCGGCCGCCAACTTGAAAAAGCACAGTACAGTGACATCATTACTTTGACCAGGCGGCCGCCATGTTGAAAGGGGCAACCGCCATGTTGATTGTGGCGGCCGCCATGTTAGAATATGGCGGGTGTAGTCAATTTGCAATTTCTATGGCATATGTAAAATGCTAACATTCACATTGTACATGCAAGACAGTTTGCACAGTAAACAAAGAAAGAATCACACAGCAGATGAGCATAAAGCAGTAAAATGGCAGGAAGGCCCAAAATGCAATACAGGGTATCAGAATGTAAACTGGGGCACCTAGGCCCAATAAACAGTAGACTGGGGCACGCAGGCCCATGGGCTAAGTAAATGTATAAAAATATGTCAAGAAGCTGGGGCACGCAAGCCCATTAAAAGTAAAGTGTCAGAAAAGAAACAAAACTGGGGGAGGGGAAGTTCTTTCTCAAGAATGCCTCGAGCGGACCTGGCGGGAGGAAGGGCCAGCCTAGAAGAAAACTACTTATGTGAAGGCCAAATATAGTGAAAAGTAAAGACTCGGATAAGAACCCGAAGGAGAAACTAACTTATACGAAGGATAACAGAAATCCCAAGCCAATCCCGAAAAAAAGACTAGCCTAATCCGAACAAAACAATTCTAATAATATACAATTAAAACATATAATAAAAAAAACACATAGTCCTACTAGGGTTAGCAGCACCTAACTGGGGGGTCTAAGTTTACTATATGCAAAAGGCTGAGTTTGGTTAATTTGAACAGGGTACCTTCTGAATAGAGCCGAGTATATACCTTCCATGCCTAGAGTGGTGCAGGACATGGTCAAACAGTACGCCCAAACTCTTTTACTACACCTATGGAAGCGTACAGTCAGCAAGGGTTGCCCGTCTTTCCAATAATCTTCGAAACGGATTAACGTTCAGGGCATCGGATCGACCAGGCAAGGGATTAAAGAACAATGCATATGTATGCGAAAATACAAATGAGAAATTTTATTAAGAACCAATGATGTTTTCAAGTCTAACCCACTTATATGATTTTAAAAATCAGTCCCCAGCAGAGTCGCCAGAAAATACTGTGGCGTTGGGATTTGGGGGTTAAAAAAATGAGAGAATTCAAAGATGTTTTGAAAAATACTTTAACACCTTAAAAACTAACTTTTGAAAACCTCCATTTTATTGAAAATAGAGTCGCCACTTAATTTTTGAGAAAAATTAAGAAAAACAAAAATGGCTAACTGATCTTAAAAGCGTTTAACTAGGGAAAGAGAGTAAGGGAGCTGAGATACGAATCGGGGAAGGTGTTATGCACCCCGTTTGCCCAACCGTAAGGTTGGCCTCTACTAATAATCATTGGTTCTTTAATAGAATTTCTCAAATGCATGCAAATAAAAAAAATTAGGGTGAAGAAAGAACATTCAAAATTAAGTATAGAAAATACATAAGATATGTACATAACACTCCAAAATAAATAAATGTCAAAAGAAAAATCATAAGTCCTAAGGCATGCAATTTCTAGCTAAAGGATACATGGAATAATCCCGCATATAATATTGTTTAAGTAATCTAAATTAACATGATTTGGTTAAAGAAATAAAATGCTAAAATTGCTAAAATTATTTAAACATGGATTGTAAATAAAAATAAGCTAAATGCATGATTTTAATAAAAAATGATCAAAATAAATACCAAAACAAACTAGGTAAGAAGATAAACTAGGTAGAATATGAGAGATGTATATAAAAAAATTATTAAAAGAAAATTAAAAGATATTTTTGTGATTTTGTGCTTTTTGTAGTTAATAAAAGAAAAAGAAAGAGAAATACTATAGAAGAAAAATTAAATTAACAAAGGAAGATTTTGAAAAATAAAAGAAAATTTTGATTATTAACATTTTATATTTATAAAAAGAGAAAATAAAAGAAAAAAGTGACATAAAAAGGATAATTGAGTTTCAACTATTATGCGAAAAAAAAATTATCATGCTATTTAAAAGTGAAAATTAATTGAAAAGTATTTTGTAATTTTTTAGGTTTAATAAAAGAAAAGAAAAGAAAAAATGATAAGATAAGTACGAAAAAAAGAAAATAAAATTATAGAAAAAGAAAATAGAACATTTTATGGGAATGAAGCTAATAATAAAAAGAAAATAAAATACTAGAAAAAAAAATTACACTATTATTAAAAGAAAAAGAAAAAAAATTAAAAAATAAAAAGTTAACAAAAGAAAATTAAATTAATACTAGTGAAGAATTTTAAATTAACATTAAAAAAAAAAAGAAAAGGAAATGAAATATTAGCATTTAAAGGAAAAGAGATGGAACGCTATATAATAAAAAAAAGTAAAGTTGATACTAAGAAAATGCTATACTAAAAGAAAAAAAAATGCTAAAAAAATGAATTACATTAAAAAGAGAAAATATAGAACGACTACTAGAACATTAAACTAATACTTAAAAAGAAAATAAAGAAAAAAAAAGTAAATGAAATGTACTAACTAGAAATTGAACATTAAGCTAAAAGAAAAGAAAAGAAATATTAACAATAAACTACATTACAAGAAAATGGAATAGTGGAAATAAGAATTTAGATTAAACAAAAAAGAAAATTAAATGCTAGAACACTAAAGAAAGAAAATAAAGTGTTAGAACGTTGAATTAATATAAAAGAAAGAAAATGAAAAGAAATGAGATTTTTAAATTTAATGGGTATAATATTGACTGTTATAACAATTCAATATGTAAGTGCTTAATTTATGACAATTAACAACATTGATAAATTGTAATTGTTAAAACAAATATTAGCACTATTTAATGATTTAACAATTAGTAATAAGCTTAATAATGAAGGTAAGTAATGAAACGAGTAGGCTAAGTAAACTAAAATTAAAATTTAAAGCAATGTAAGAATATAACAACGACATAAGTGATGCCAGAACATAATTAAAATGAATTGACCACATTAAACCCGACCACTCCAAAGAGGTAGAAAGTGGAGCTAGAAGGGCCGGGGATCCAAATGAGGTACCTAGGTTGCCGGAAAATCCTTAAACCAGTAGAATGAGCTCCAATTGTCCAATCCTCGGGTGGTGATCCAAGCAATGTAGGCTTCAATGTAGGTATTGGAAATTCGGGACTCGGTATATGATCCAAGCAATGTAGGTTTCAATGTAGGTATTGGAGATTCGGGACTCGGTATATCGGCAGGATTTCGGCGTCAGGGCTCGAAATCGCTCGGTATATCGGCAGAGTCTCTCTCACTCAAAATTCTTACTGAAAACGTATGATGGGGTACGGTATTTATAGATTTCTTCAACCAATGAGATGCTGCCACGTTTTAAGACATGTCAGGCCATTTGGAGTTGGCGACCGCCACAATGCAAGTTGACGGCCGCTCTGTTGAAAAAGGTTTCACAAGGTTCTACTGGCGGCCGCCATAATGTGAGTTGGCGGCCGCCACTTTTGGCTAGGGTTTTCAAGAGGTTCTATTGACGGCTGCCACAATGAACATAGCGGTCGCCACTTCTGACAATGACTTGGGCAACGAGTTATCGAGGGTTCGGTACAATTTCATTAGTTTTGAAGGTTTTTGATGACTCGGTTCAAATATCAAGCTTGGATAACCTCCCGAGGATCGTACTGATGCACTATTCCAACTGTTTTTATCATTGAATTCACCTAATATTAGGCGGGGTCAAATTGAAGTGTCTACAACGACACAGTTATATTTTGTAAGGCTAACCTTCTAGAGATATCCAATGTTAAGAAAATCTTGAGAAGTTTTGAACTAACCTCTAGGTTAAAAGTAAACTTCCACAAAAGCTTCCTATGTGGTATCAGTCTGGCAGAGGCAAAAAGGGATGAACTGGCTTACTTGTTGAAATGCAAAACGAGCAAACTACCTGTTAAAAACCTGGGATTACCTGTGGGCATCAACCCAAGATCCATAAAATGCTAAGAACAGGTTATTGAAAGATCTAAACTAAAGTTAGCTATTTGGAAGAAGTACCTATCCTTGGCTGGGAGAGTACAATTGACTAAAACTACTATGCCAAATCTCCTAACCTATTATCTATCACTGTACATGATGCCCAAGAGAGTGCTTCAGACTCTAGAAAAAATGCAAAGGAGGTTTCTTTGGGGCGATAATGAACACAAGAGGAAGATTCATCTTGTAAACTTGAGGAGGATAACTTTAAATAAGTGTCATGGGGGATTGGGAATTGCAAGCTTGGAAGCTAGAAATAAGACTCTTCTACATAAATGGTGGTGGAGGTTGGCCATGGAGAAAGATAGCCTATGGAAAAAGGTCCTATGTGAAAAGTACAATGAGAATGCCTTAAAGTGGTTCTCAAATGATCTGATGCACAAAAACCCATCAGCTATCGTGAAGGCAATTGAGAAAACTGGCATAGATGAAGATGAGTTTAAAGATACTTTTTCCTAAAATTGCAGGCTAAAGCTGGGGAATAGAAAGAGTATTAACCTCTGGTTTGGTGCTTGGGTTGGAGATAAGCTTTTAGCTTTAGTGTTCCCGAGACTCTTCCTACTCTCTAAGCAACAAGATGACAATATAGCCTCCATATACCAAGGTGATGCAGTTAATCCTAGGTTGAACCTTCATTTTAGGAGACCCTTGTTCGATTGGGAACAAAAGAGCTTAAATACGTTAACCTCAGCTCTTCAAAATTTCAGTACCAAAGTGAATGCCACAGATTCTGCGATTTGAAAGCTGACAATGAGAAGGAATGTATAGTTAAGTCCTTACTCAAAGCTGTAAAGGAAAAGAGAGGTCATCAAAAAAGTTTTGTGAGACGAGTATGGCTGTAATTTATCCCCCCAAAGGTGCAAATATTATCATGGCTGATCTTACTTGACAAAACACCAATAAAAGTAATGCTTCGGAAGAAGAATATTAGTAAAATTTCAGTTGAGTGTGTACTTTGTGGCAAAGGCCAAGAATGCTCAAATCACCTATTTCTCCTTTGTGAAAAAGCATGGAACATTTGGGGTAAAGTTCTACTTTGGTGGGGCATGACGTGGGTATGTCCAAAATCCATAACTATGGTAGCAAAATGGTGGTTTGGCATGGGGTTCAGTGGCCTAAAAAAAAATCTGGTTAACTATATGGTTTGCGACCCTATGGTTCATCTGAATTTGTAGAAATGACATAATTTTCAATCAAAAGCCCATAGAGCTGGAAATTCTTGTTGAAAGCATTAAAATAAGGTCAGCCTTGTGGACTAAAGTTTTTTGCGAGGAGAACCTATTCTTTATAGATGATTTTATCCACAACATCGAGGCAGTTAAAGAACTTAAACCAAAGAGGAAGAAGGGATGACAGTCAGTTCAGAATGGCTGGATGGTGTGCTGGGTTGCACTTGGTGCTTGGTTGTGTTTTCTTTTGTTTTTTCGATTGGCGCCTTGCCATCCTTGTTTTTCTTTGGAAGTTTGAACAATGGATACTACAGTTTAGGAGGGCCTTATTCACCTGAGAATTGAGCAGTCTGGAGCAATTGCTTCTTGTTATAAGTTTCCTTTATCCCAAACCAAGAAGTAGTGATGCATTAAAATGGAAGGGGTGTGGCAATGAAGGTTTTTCTACCAGATCCCTGTGCCAAGAATTCGAGCTCAAGATGGGCAGAGCTAAGTCTTCCTTATACGAAGTGTGGGTGAAGCAAGTGCCTGTTAAGGTCCAACTTTTCACTTGGATGGCCTTAATTAACAGAATTCCGTCAAGGGTGCTGCCAGCAAAGTGGTGTAGGACCCTTCTTAATCTCAGCTTGTCTTGTCATATGTGTGGTGTGGATCAATGTAGCATATGTAATAGTTTAGGCTATTTGGATGGCAAGGAACAAAAAAGTGTTTTGTCAAGAGGAGTTAGATTGAATGCCATAGAACATAATGATGCTTGCTTGCGAGGATCTTGGCTTAAGGAGGGATCTTGTTGTTGTGTTTGATTTGCTAATAAGCATTGTTGTTTGGCTGTCATGGGAAGCCTCGATTTGGCTGAAGTTGTTGTGCATTGGTGATCTTGCTTTGCTCCAAGTGTCTAGGTGGGAGTCTGCTGTGTTTTGGTGTGCCTTGCATTGTACTTCTCTGTGGAGGTTGGTGTCTTCTGTGCATTGGTGTATATGGCTTTGGTATGCTGTTGCACTATGTTTTCTTGCTTTGCATTAGTGCTCCCCTGAGCTCCTTAGTAGTGATGTGGGTGGATGTCTATGTGGGATGTTTGCTGCTTCATTAGGCTTTGGTTTGCATTGGGTTCTGCTGTGCATGGGTGTTTTGCTGTCATGGGAAGCCTTTGGCTGTTAAGGGTGTTATGGGTGAAAGGCATGAGTTGGTGCTGCTCTGTGGGAGCTCCCTTGGGTGGGCTGCAGCTTTTGTACTGTTGGTTGTTCCATTTTTCTCAGTTTGGTTGGTTTCTTGTCAACCTTTATTCTTTGTTTTCTTTTGGGAGTTTGATGCCTATTTCTATGGAATTTATCCCGTTAGTTGCTATTCTCCTTTGAATAAAACTCTTTTGCCGATAAAAAAAAAAGAGTGAGAAATAAAAGGTGATGCACTTAATCTGTATTAGATATTTTTATTTATAGATAGTAAAAAATAAAAAATAATGCATAATACTTTGAGAGTACTAATAATCGTTTTGAAAACCTAAGACTTTGGAATTTTTCCTATAAAGTCTAAGTTTAAAATCGTGTTATCACCTTTTATAAAGTTAGTCTATATAGATAATTTGTCTCTACTTTAGTGGAACTTTTGGAGGATTGATCACTCAAAATTAATAAGATGCGTGTAAATTAGCCTAAACACTATGGGCATATTTGAGATTTCAATAAAAAAGAATTATACCGTATAAAACACTATATGAACCTACATATCTAATCTTATATGATATTTTGAATGATTTCTTATTTTGTATTCACATAATATGATGTATACAACAAATGGCATGTCATCAATATATAATTTAGCTACATCAACTTTATACAGTAGATATTATATAAACTTATATTAAATTAATGGTGATAAAATATTACCGTCATATAAGACTTTAAATTTGTTTAAATAACTTAAAAAAATTAAACAAAAAAAATCGTACGTTTGACTAAGAATAAGAATAATTTAAATAATTCATTTATTATATATTGTTATATTTATGATTCAAACGATGTATTGAATTGAATAAAGATGTTGAAAAATTCACTCCTAACATAAAATATAATATAATATTTTTTAGTCTTCTATAATACGATGATATATCCAAATTAAACTATATAGTATATTCAATTCTATTCATTTCTTATGATAACTTTAAACATACCTTGGAAATATAAATAAATAAATAAATAAATAAATAAATAAAAAGTAGTATTTAGCAACTGCCCTTTTTGCCACTAGGATCCTCCTGTTCCAAGAGCACGTTGTTACTTGTTACTTACAATTGTATCAAAACAAACTCAACAATTTTTCTTCCACACTACTACAATCCGAAGCCAAATCTTGCGAAGCCTCAGTTTTGATCTCTGATTCCGACCGAGACAACCCACTCGAAATCTCGCCAGACCGCCTACTCGAATTGGACCCACGCTTCTCCGAGCCCTTGGCCTCCAAACTCGGATCAAATCTCCGCCCCGCCGCCGCCGCCGCCGCCGCCGCCGCCGCCACCGCTTCGGCAGGGAAATTGAGGAGGGCCCTGCCGCCGCGCATCCGGAAAGCGGCTATGTCGTAGGCCAAGGCGGCCTCTTCCGCCGTCTGAAAGGTGCCGAGCCATACTCGCGCGCCGTGCCGCGCGGAGTCGCGGATTTCTGCGGCGAACTTCCCCCACGGGCGGCGCCTGACGCCCCTGTAGCGCTTCTTCCCTGTGGAAGAAGCGTTGGGTTGGAGGGCGGCGTTGCGAGGAAGGGTTTGGGTTCCCGAGGGTGAGGGAAGAAACGCGGCGTTGAGGGCTTTGGCTTCGTTTAGGACCTCGTAAATGACCATGTCCTGTGAGTCGTTCTCGTTAAGGGGAAGCTCACTTTGGGTTTGGGAAGGTGGAACCATGGCCAGATTCTCTCTCTCTTTTTCGTTTCGTTTTTAGGGTTGTGAATGGAATTTGAAGTTTGAAGTTGGAAATTTGAAGTTGAACTCTTGTATATATTTCATTCTTGGGGGATTATGGTTACGGATTATTTGTAATTTTAATTTTGTAGTTATAAGTTATAAATTTTTTTTAAATATTTATAATTTTTTATATAATTTATAATAATTATTATTTTTTAATTACAAGTTATAATATTTATCAAATACATACTATTTCTATTATAAACTGCAATCTATAAATTACTAATTTTAATAATGTCAAGCACCACTTAAATATAAAGGTAGTGTGTTTAATAAATTTATATATATATATATATATTTATAATTTTAAAAATAATTTTATATTAGAAATAGCAGTTATATTATATTAATATAATTTCATAAAGGAAGGTGTACGTTGTGTCTCAAAAAAACAATCTACTAATATGCCCTCAATAGGTATGACTCTCGAATATAGTTTTTAAATATATTTTTTTATATATGTTCATTATGTAGAACTCAAGTTTGTTATTTATTTATAAACAAAATTGATTTGATACATGTAATTATTTAAATGAATTATATTTACATATAAATAAATAAATCGTAAATATACTTTTAATAAAAAAATCGTAAATAAATATTTTTCGATCACATAATTAAATATATTAAAAGAACTTCATTTTTTGCATGAACAATAAATCAACGAATTCTACGTAATAAACGAATTCAGTAAAAAAGATACTCTAGAACTATGCTCAGTGAAAGCACAACAACGTGTTGTACGTTAGAGGCACCCTGTGTTTGCATAATTTCATATTAAAAGAACAAATGTCATTTATATATTGAATGGACATACTATATTAGCAAGAAGACTTGACATATTCTCTATTCGTAAAATAATTTTATGTTACTCTGTACAGAGGTATTTGTTGTAATTAAAATTATAAATTCGTAGATTATAATTGAAATATTGTGATTATGAGTCCAAATACAAGTTTCAAAAATTTATTAAACTTACAAAATTATAAATATTTATAAAATTTGTTACCTTATAGTTTAAAATAGTAAAAATTATATAATTTTTTTTACTAAATTATAAATTAAAAACTATAATTTAAATCGTGAACAATACTTAGAGAGTGGGAAAGGAAAGCGAGAGGAAGTAGGGGATACATCTCAAATCATCAATGCATTTACGTCTCTTTTGCAAGAGATCGGTCAGTGGGGCTTGGTGGGCAGTGAAGAAAGTTTGCCCCAGCTTTTCTCTGATATTACAAGACAGGAGATCTCCCTTGTATAAACAATCAAACATATACAAAAAAAAAAAAAGAAGAAGAAGAAGAAGAAGAAGAAGAAGAAAAGAAATTTTCCATTATATAAAAAGTATAATGCAGTCAATTGTACACTGAATGCATATGTGATTATAAAACAAATATCATAAATAAATAAATAAGTAGGCGACATACATTATTTTTGAATACCACATATACATGTATTGTACAATGTATTACAGTATCGATATAATGCACTGTATTATATGGCGTACGTAGTTTCTCTTATATAAAAAAAAAATTGTATTAGCTAGAATATTAAGATTTCATTTAGAATAATAACTTATTTATTTATTTATTTTAATTATTTTTATGTTTGGTGAATTCTTTATAATTTGGTCAAATTATAAACTTTTTTTTTACTTTTCTCATTTAGGCAAATTGAAAAATTAATTTTTTTACTAAAATATAAAAGGTTTACAAAATATAAAGCAAATCAGATTTTATATTTTATATTTTTATTTTTTAGTAAAAAATTTTTTTTGATCAATTCTTCTTACAGTTTTTAATTCTTTTATCAAGGCAATCTGAGAAAATAAAAAAATAAGTGGTTGCTGAATGAAAAAAAAAATCAATATAAAAAATCCCAAAACTTATCCCATGCCTACTTTGCATAATGTTCTTATCATGCCTCATGTTTTATCCCTTCAAATCCCAATAATTGCATCTGATGTATTTTCTATGTGTAATGGAGGGGCAATTTTGGTATGAATTTTCTAGCTTGGTTCTTGGTAATGTTGTGTGACTCATCTAGGCTATAGCCATCACACACAATGACAAAACGATTGACACGTGTTTGGAATTCTGTGGAACATACTGCATTTTATTTGGATGATGGGGCCCAACGAAAACTTCAAATTTGGTCTCCTTGTTGGACTTTGCATCTTCTTCACGTGCCATTAAGTAATTATTCGATTAACATGCTATTATTAATTATATGGTATCTTTATTTAATTTTGTAGTAAAAATTATTTTACGTGATATTATATTAATTTATTTTTGTTAAGTAAATATAAAATAAAAATTAATTATTTAGTATACATTATATATTTTTGTTTATTATAAATACTATGTAAATAATATTATGTGATATTTTGAGAGTATCTGATAATTTTTTCATGTACCTAGAAAAGAAATTTTTTTTTTAAATTAATGCGACATTGGTGGAGATGGAAGGTTCATTTTGTGGGTTAGGTTTGGAGAAGAAGAAAAGATGGAGTTCACATTGTTTGACCTTAAGGCAGGAACAAATTAAATTGACTGGTATATACTATTTTAGATGTAACGACTTGTTACATGTTTATTTTGTTTTTTTATATTTTCGATAAGAGAAGAAAAAATATTAAATTAGGCGTGGATGTCATAAAATTTTTGCTTAATTAATGATAAATTAATATATATGAAAGTGAAATTGAAATACATGGTGATGGATGATATTGATACGGGTGTGATAATAGAAAGATTTAAATATTAAAATAGGAGCAAAGTTGAAAATTTGATTTGAAATTTTAAGAAAATTCACGAAATTCTGCTGCAGGGGTCACCACTTGAGCGGTAGGGATTGCGGCTTTGGGATTTGGGGGTTAAAAATAAAAGAATTCAAAAATATTTTGAAAAATATTTTAAATACCTTGAAAATCAAAATTTAAAAATTCCTTTTATTAAAAATAGAGTCACCACTTAGTTTTTGAGAAAAACTAAAAAAAATAAAATTGGCTACTGATCTTGAAAACGTTAACCAGATAAAAAGGGTTCGGAAGCTAAGGTACAAATCGGGAAAGGTGTTAGGCACCCCATTCGCCCAACCATAAGATTAGCTTCTACTAATCATCATTGGTTGTTTAATATGATTTTTCAAATGCATGAAAATAAAAAAAATGTGAGTGAATAGAGAATATTCAAAATCAAATATAAAAAATACATAAAATATGTACATAACACTCTAAAACAAATAAGTGACAAAAGAAAATTTTTAAATCCTAAGGTATGCAATTTCTAACTAAAACGATACATGAAACACATACCCACATGCAATATTATTTAAACAATCTAAACTAGCATGTTTTAGTTAAAAGAACAAACATATTATGTTGCTAAAATTATTTAACTTGGATTGCACAAAAATAAACTGCACAATTTTTACATAAAGTAATCAAACTCTAAACTAATATGTATAATATGCATATTATTGAATTATCTAAAAAGCATATACAAATCTTATGTTAAAAACTAACCAAAACAATAAAATCTAATAACAAATATTTTATGTATTAACAAGTAAAAATTTGAAACTCTAATTTGAAGAAGAAAGAAATAAAGAAAATTTACAAACTAAAATAAAATGTTAGAAAATACTTGTTTAAACCATTAAAAGAAAATCTTATTGTTTACATTTTATATTTTTTTGAATAAAATAAAAGAAAATAAATATAAATAAAACAAACAAATGAGTTTTTAATTATTGTTATAGGAGAAAATTACACTATTAATTTGAAAGATTAAAATAAGAAAAATAAGAAGAACATTAACTAATATAAAGGTATTTTTATTTGTTTTGTGCCTTTTTGTGGTTAATAAAAAAAATATTATGAAAGACAAATTAAGTTATTAGAGAAAAATAAGATTTAGCATCTTATATTTTTAAGATACAATAAAAGAAAATAGAGGAAAATAAAAGAGATGAAAAAAAAATTAGAATTTTTCTTTCAAGAGAAAATTATGATGTTTTTTGTGATTTTTGATTTAAAAAAATAAAAGAAAAGAAAGATAAAAAGAGAGCCATAAGAAAATAGATTTTTTTTATAAGAGAGATGAATGCTAATATTACAAGAAAAGAAATGATAAATGGGACTTTCTTAAAATTAATAAGAAGATAAAAGACAAGAAAAGAAAATTACACTAATATTGAAAAAAGAGAACAAAAAATAGAAAGTATAATCTAGAAAATAAATATTAAGCTACAAAAATGAAATGAAGTATTAGTATTTAAATAAAAAAATAGAGTACTTAAAGGAAAAGAGATAAGACATTATGAGAAAAAATAAAATTGATGACAAAAGAAAATAAAATGCTACATCAAAAGAAAAGAAAATGCTAGAAATATGAATTGTATTGAAAAAGAAAGAAAAAGAAAATAAATGAAATAAAAATCGAAACATTAAACTAGTGCTTGAAAGAAAAATAGAAAAAAAATAAGAAAGAAAAATAAATGCTATAATATTATAACAAAGTTAAGAAAATAAAAGAACACTTATACTAATATTATAAACAAAGAAATGATAAATAAATGGTACATTAAAAAATAAATTACATTAAGCTAAAAAAAAGAAAAAGATAATGTATTTAGTGTGAAAGTGTAAACTACGAAATTAAAACAATCAGATTAAATGAAATTAAAGCAATTAGATTAAATGAAATTAAAGCAACTAAATTAAATGAAGTAATGATGATAAGATTAACTATGCAAATAAAAAGGAATACATGAATTGAGATTAAATATAACTCGATCACCCCAAAAGATAGAGAATAGGGTTAGAAAGACCGGAGATCCAAGCGAGATACTTAGATAGCCGGGGAATCCTCAAGTCGGAAATGTGCTCCAATTGTCCAATCCTCGAGGGAGGGTGATCTAAGCAATGTAGGTTTCAATATAAGTATGGGAGATTAGGGACTCGGTATCTCGGTAGAATTTTGGCATTGGGGCTCGGGATCGCTCGGTATACTGGCAGAGTCTCGCCCACTTAAAATTCCTACTGAAAACGTATGCCGGGGTACGGTATTTATAGAATTCTTCAACCAATGAGTTGCTACCACGTTTTGGGACATGTTAGGCCATTTGGAATTGGCGGCCGCCATAATGCAAGTTGGCGACCGCTGGGTTGGAAAATGGTCTATTGGCGGCCGCCACAATGTGAGTTGGCGGTCGCGATGTTGGATAGGATTTTCAAGAGATTCTATTGACGGCCGCCACAATGAACATGCCAGTCGCCACTTCTCGCAATGACTTAGGCAACAAGTTATCGATGGTTTGGTACAATTTTATTGGTTTCAGAAATTTTGAAGGTTTTTGATGACTGAGTTCAAATACCAAGCTTGGATCACCTCCCGATGATCGTACTGAGGCACTATTCCACCTGTTTTCATCATCGGATTCGCCTAAGATTAGGCAGGGTCAAATTGGGGTGTCTACAGGGGTCCGCTCGAGCAGACTATTGGGCTACATTTGGAGTATTCTCGAACGTTGGAGATAATTTGGGAGATTATATATACATACAACCTCGGGAGCCCTTCTCATTTTCTCTTTTCCCCTTCTCTTCTTCTTCCATTCTAGAGAGAGAGAGAGAGGCCCAAACCCACATGAAACCCTAACCTCCTACCTTTCAAAATTAAAAAATTGAAGCTAGATTGGAAGCAAGTAAGAGTAAAAAGCAAGATTTGGAGTAAGAAAATGAAAGATAAAGTACTCTAGAGGCAAGATCTCTCAACATCCAAGCCCTAGGAGGGAGAAATTGGAGAAATCTTAACCTTTTGGATGATTTGAGGTAGGATCTAGATTCTCTCATATGTTTGTGTCGATTTGAGTTGATAATTTGTTATATGAATAAAATATAGTAGGTTTCATGCATGATTTGAAGTGTTGATAGAGTAATGTGTGGATTGGGATGGGTTTGCATAAAGAATTGCGTTTTTGAGAAAAAATTAACCATGATTTGTTCAAATTTGTTGTATAAAAAGGGGTTTTATGAGACTTGAATCCAATGATTTTGGGGTAGAACTTGAGATTTGAGACATATTTGATGAATGTTTAAGGGTTTTGAAGTGTGAAGCTCAAACAGGAAAAAATCTGAAATTTTCTCGAACACTAGTGCACTTGAGCAGAGCCCTGCTGCTCGAGCGATCAACTAGCAGAGAGTTGAGTGCTCGAGTGCCCGTCGTCCGCTCGAGCGGACTAACTGCGTAGGGTCAACTTCTTTTGATCATATCTCTTTTATTCGAACTTTGAATTTGGTCATTTTTGTACTCAAATCGAAGCTTCGGAAGTTCTTTTTCCAACAAGACTACTCTCATAAGAAAATTCAGTTTAGAGAAAAAGTTATGATTGAAATAGTGAGAGTATGTAAAAATTTCTTAACCGTTTTTCACTCGTTTTTGGCCGATTGTCTTGGAAATAATTATTTTCATCAATATTGGATTCTTTTTATCAAATTTCTTGTTCCTTGGGCTATGGATACCATTTTCATTATACTTGGATTGAGATACATGTATTGTACCGATTGGTTGGAGCTTTGCTGTAGAGTGGGTTTTTAACATATAACCAAGATTTTTAAGAACAAGAATGTGTATTTGAAGATGGTGATATGACATAGTCGTCTTCTAGCATTGCTAGCCTTCTGAAGAGAAACATGAGTTTTGAACATATACATATCTATCTATAATTGGTGCATTTTGTTTTGTTCAAATGGCATGGTCATTTTTGAGTTAATTACGCGTTGGCACTTTGTCTAGTTGATAAATGAGAATTGGGGGTTTAGGTTTAAAGAATCGGCATATCAAAATTGAAATGAGTATTGGTTAGATTGCAGGTTGTCATAATCTATTGTAAACTTATTCCATAGCATTATGTGACACATGTTGATATCAAGTCAAAATTGTGAGTTTTATTGGGTAAAATCGATGAATTTATAAATTTGAAACCACATGAACGGTTAATCTGGGTATGTGCCCTAATATGACGAAATGCAAATAGTGAACACATGTAATGATGTGGGTTTAGTGAGAGGAACCATTTAGGTTGAACTCACGTGTGTGTGATGTATTGTGATATGTTGAAAAGAACCGATCTCTAGATTTTTGGATCGTTTAAGATTGGGCACGAGTTACTCCTCGGTGAAAGTCCAAGAAACTGTGCAGATTGGGTTCTCTGCCCGCCGGCTTGCAACCGGGAAAGGACATTAGTCATGTCGGGGTATAGAACGTTCTGTTACTTCATGAGGCCTGTGTGGCTGAGTTGAGTATAACGTAACGTGCGTCTATACGCTCGTCCGGTGTCGATGCCTATGTTTTGAACCATGAATTGGTAAAATATGAAATGCGTTGTCAAAGCGTGTGTATATGCGTGTGTTATACATAATTGGGTTGGTAAAACCTTAGCTTGAAAATATAATAGGACGGTGATATGTATTGGGATAATTGAAAATGGAAAGATGCGTTGGGTTTATGGTGAATGGAAAATGTGTCGGACAAATTAAAAAGGGTGAAATGGTTAATTTCATGGAAATTAAGAAGTGTGGAGCAGTAATCCTCTTATACAAAACTCGATTATGCATTGTGAAGTTATTTTGGAACAAATGATAAGATTTTGATTAAACTCTTGTATGCACCCATCACACCTCACAAATCATGTATTACATTTGAGTTAATTTTATCCTGCGAGTTTCAGCTCACGTACGTTTACAAAACTATTTCAGATTTCAAGGACCAAGAGCGATACCAGGTCCAAGATTGCATTATGAGAAAGCCTAGAAGTTAGAAGAATAATCTTATATCTCTTTGTATTTGTATCATGTTTGAATGTAAATTTGAGTGGATGATTATAATGATATTGTGGTTGTAAATAAATTTTTTGAGAATCATAGATTTTTATTTGAAATTAGATATATATGAGAATTTAATTATTTAAAGAAGGTTTTTGTTTTATATGTTTCGAACTCAAATCTTTAGTGATGGAGATTTATTGTTAGCGACCTTTGTTTGCAGGACGATCGAGTTGATTCATAGGTTCCCCGGGGTCAAGGCATAACATTAGAAGAAACAAAAAAGAAATAATGATTTACACTAGTGTGAGTCCAAGAACATGCTCCCCTCTTTGGCTTCATAATGGTGCCTCTTGTGGTCTCAAATAAATTTTGTTCTTTTTACAGCAAAATTGATAATTGATCAAAATATTCATCTTTTAATTAAAGATCTAATAAGTCTTAACTTATCTATTTTTCCCTTAAAATGCCATTGAGTTAAAGCTCTATTTGTTTTTTTGTTTTTTTTAAAAAAAAAATTAAGTAGCTTTGGCTTCATTTGGCAACTTAGCTTTACGTTAAGTTTTTTGTTTAAAATTATTTTAAATCAAATAAACAAAAAGCTTATTTAGTGAACCGCAAGTACTTTAAGCCAAAAAGTAATAAGCCAAAAAGCTTGGCTTTTTGGCTTAAAGTGGCTTTAGGCCAAAAGGAGTTTTAACTCAGAAAAAAATTATTATAATTTTTTAAAATTTATTTTTATATAAATTTATATTCAATATAAATCTTGTTTAATAGATTTTGACGATTAGAGTTTAAAAATATAATTTTTATAAAAATACGAATGTGTATAATAAAAGTTATGATATTTCTAAAAAATATATAAAAATATATTATGTAAATAAACAAAAAAAATAAAATGCTAAAAGCCTTTCGACTTTCGAACAAAACTTTTTGGTTTTTTTTTTGGCTTTAAGTAAAAAAATAAAAAACTCAACTTAAAGTTGATTGGCAAACGAGGCATTTGTTTGCTCAAAATAGTCCAAGTGGCCAAACTAAGAGAATTTCTTTTTTGAGTTAATTGTGGAGGAGTTCATTTTATAAGAGTTCTAGAATGATTGATCCCATTGCTAATTTTTTTCAAGATAAGGTCATATATTTTTAAATAATATTTTTAATATAACTAATATACTCTTATCTCTCTCTCTCTCTCTTTCTCAGTTCAAACTCTCACATCTCTCAATGAAATCCTAGCTGGGGGGGGG
>JAOTRH010022394.1:0-21963 GCA_034768845.1 Heliamphora exappendiculata | reverse complement strand
GGGGGTGCGGGGGTTTCTGCAAATGCAAGGAAAATTCATTAGAAGAGGTGAGAAGGGTTGTGCAAAGCAGATGGGGGTATGGGTTTCAAAAATTTAGAGGCTTTTAACCTAGCTCTACTCGCCAAACAAGGGTGGAGATTGGTAATAAATCCAACTTTTCTCACAAGTAGGATCCTCAAAGCAAAGTACTTCCCTTACTAATTCTTTCTTAGAGGCTCCTCTTGGTAACAACTCTTCGTTCACATGGTGAAGTATAGTAGAAGGATTCTGCTTGGTGGAATGAGATGGAGAGTTGGAGATGAAGTTCAAATCAACATTTGAAAGGATAACTGGATTCCTCATCCTTAATCGTTTAAGATCCTCAGTCCAATCCCACCAAACAGATAGGAGACTAGAGTATCAGAGTTCATTTTGGCAAATGAAGGTAGGTGGAATGAAGATCTCATTGGCCAGCTTTTCTTGCTATTTGAATAGGACAAGATCAGAAAGATGCCTATAAACGCAAGAGGTGCTCGAGACTTATTGATATGGCATTTCACGAAAAATAGAAGATATAAAGTCAAGTCGGGGTACTACATAGCCCTAGAATGAAAACAAATGGGGGAAGGAACATCAAATGGGGAACAACTCAAGAAATTCTGGAATACAATGTGGAATTGCAGAATCCCAAAAAAAATTAAGATCTTCACGTGGCAGGCCTCTTCAAATAGTCTATCGATAAGAGTTAACCTTTGGAAAAAGAATATAATGGTGAATCAAGATTGTCAATTGTGTAGGGAGTACAAAGAAAGTGGTATTCACAGCTTCAAGGATTGTGAGTATACAAAGGATGTGTGGAACCAAGTGTTTAGTATTAGGGTGTGAGACCATACTTTGGGAAAGGAGAGACTTCATGGGGTGGGCTATGGAATCTCAAAGACTACTAGCAAAGGAATCTTTTGAGTTATTTTGTGTGTAAATTAGTGTTTGTGGCAAAATAGAAACATAGTAGTTTATGGGAAATTAACACGCAACAAGAATCCAAAACATCTAGTTTGTTGGGCTAGCAACTATCTACCAGAATTCCATCTTGTAACGGCAAGAATTGATCAAGCCCCCAGAACTCCTCTCGTGGACAGTCGGTGGCGGCCACCCCAAGGGGGATGGTATAAAATAAACTTCGATGGAGCTTGGAGCAAGAACAGAAAAGCGGGCATTAGAGTTGTGGTTAGGAACACCAATGGGAGTGTTATTGCTGCATGTACTGAACACTTGGTGAAGACTGTGGACAGCGAGCACACTAAAGCATTGGGAGCCCTAACAGCACTCAAATTAGCTAGAAGACTCGGATTGGCGTCCATTGATATTGAAGGAGATTCATTGATAGTGATTCGAGCACTTAACTCAACGGAAGACGATTTCTCCATAATCGGATCAATAGTGGAGGAGACAAAATCGATTCTCCGAAGTTTTTCCAAAGCAAAATGCAGTCACATTGTGAGGAGGAACAATGAGGTAGCAAACACACTTTCCTAAATTGCTCTCTCATCGGTAGGATATCATCTATGGATGAATGGAATTCCTACGGAAGTGGAGGGACATATTGCGGAGGAAGCCACGATGGAGAACGGAGCATAGGTTTTATTGGTCGGGTCCATGTGACTTAGTTTTGCCTCTTTTTTTTCTATTGTTTTGATCTGTTGCGAATTTCTTTTTTGTGTCAATCAAAAACAAACAAAAAAAACTTATGTTTAGTTAATTGGAGAACATGCTAATATATTATAACAACCTTTTTTAGGCTATGTTTGTTTCAACATAAAATATTTTTTGATAAAATATTTTTTAATTTATTTACTGTTCGATCAACAAAAAATAAGAAAAATAATTTTTTAAAGTAAAATATTTTACATCATAAGATGAAATTGTTTTTCATTAAATAAATTGGTAAGTTATTTTTTATTTTCTTAAAAGACGTGTCCTGAGTTTGGCCTTTTTCAAATTTGTAAATTTTTTGTTTTGATTTCTAAGATGAAGCCGTATAAACCAACGACGGTGGTGACTACTATTTGCGATAGCTTTTCTAAGGCTTTATAACGTGACTTTTTTCGTCTTTAGTGATATTTTTTTACTTTAATTTAAAGAATGATACTTTTTAGATTTATCTCGTTATAAAAAATCAAAAAAATAAATAAATAACCAAAAATAATTTTAAAAAATTCATACAAGACGAAAAAAGCCATAAAAGCAAAAGCCTTAAAAGCAACTTTAAGGTTTTATTTCGTCTTTAGTGAGATTTGTTTTTATGTTAATTCAACAGTGAAACTTTTTAAATTTTTGTTGTTACAAGAAACTAAAAAAATAAAAAAAACCAAAAAACAAAAAAAAAATTTGTATAAGATGAAAAAAATCGTAAAAAGCCACTTTAAAACTTTTTAAATGTTTTTTTTTATCTTTAGTGATTTTTTTTTCAATTTTTGCTGAAACGGCTTTGGTTTTAGATTTATTTTATTATGATGAATCAATAAAATAAAAAATTTAGACCAAAAAAATAAAAAATAGAAAAGTAAAAAAAAAGTCACAAGAAAAGTTGTCCCAATAAGTAACAAAACTCCATAAAATATCATAACAAATCAAGATATTTTTCATTACTTTGTTGTGAATAATGTCTGATTTCAATCTAATAATAAAAAAATTAAAAATATTTTCACATGTCAACTGGACATTAGGGAAATGAAATTAGAAAAATGCTTTTTTCATAAAAATATTTTAATAAAAAATATTTTACATTAAAATGAACGAAATCTTAATTTAAAATTGTAAATACATAATGTGCAATAGGGGTGCACATGAATCGGAATGGTCCGATTTCAAACAAATTTAAGAACCAAGCTGATAGTAACGGTTTCAAAAGAAATTAGAACCGAAACTGAACCGTTGTATTTGTGAAACCGAACCAAAACCAATCCGTAAAAATGGTTCAGTTACGGTTCGGTTCCATTTTCCATATTTTAAAGCTCAAAACTAATTTTATTAAATACATAATCTAAATAAATTTTTCCTAAACTATTTTTATTTTCTTTAATATATTTGTTTAAACTAAAATTATTAAAGTTACTTTAAAAAAATATGGAATATAAATTATAAAATATTTATACTCTTACAAAAAACGGTTTGGTCGGTTAGAACGGTTTTTCGTTAATAAAAATCGAGAACCGAACCATATACAACGGTTCTAAAAAATTGAAAATCAGAACCAGACAATTTTCATATAGAACTGAACTAAACCGTATTGTTCGGATCAGTTCGGACCGATTTATTGATTCTTTTGAACTTTTTATGCACCCCTAATATGTATGTATTAAATAGACACATCATATTAACAAACTGACATCACGTTTTCTACCTTCTAAATAATTTCTCGCTATATGGGATCAATGCGAGGATCTCTCATTGATTGGTGGTGTTATTGAGAGTATTCAATGCTTATAAATTACTTTTTAAGTTTTGTCCGCTTCCATATTCCAAGATAAGTTAACTCCGTAGCTCATGCCCCGCCCTCACTTGGATTTGTCCTCAAAAGGGTTTCACACGTTGGAGGGAAGGCACCTACCCCTCCCTTTTGGTTCTAAATTTTGCTGAGTGGTTTACTGTTAGTTTGTTTTTGTTTATTGTTGTAATCAAATAAAAAAATAAAAAATTAAAAAAATAAAAAATTAATTCTTTATTTTTAACAAATTATAAATTAAATTAAAATTTTTGATTTGTATATAAATTTTTAATATATTCATGCTATTGTTCTGATAAAAAAATATAAATACATAAATGAAAAAATTATTTTTATAATTTTTAATTAAACCAATTAAAATATTATTTTTTTACGTTTTTAATTAATTTATATCATGGAATACGAGAAGTAAATAATCAAACATCCAAACTCAAACACACGAAATTTTTTTACGTGAAAATCCAACTCGAGTAAAAAACCACGAAACTAAGCCTTATCCAGGTAAATCAAGCACTAACCAATTAAATAGTTACAAGTGTAGGGACCTGGTCCTTTTTTATTTTGAGGATTAATTAAAGCTCGTTTTGAGACATTCGGTGGTATATGAAAAAGTGTTTAATTGTGCGAAGGAATTGAAATTTAATGATAATGACCATATGCTTGGTAATACATGAGAATTATTATTGTGGGTTGTTTGGGTGAGTTTTGAGGTATTAGGCTTATGATATGATTCATTTATACAACTTTGGTTTGAGGCCCCTCACAGCGCTGATTGCTCGAGTGGCTTAGAGCCCGCTCGAGTGAACTAATGGCAGAGAGTTCGAGTCAATAGGGATCACTCGAGCTGACCCCTGTCTGCTTGAGCGGACTATCGGCAAGCAAACTTTAAGTTGCGAGTTTTAACATTTCTCTCTCATTCTTTCCACCCCTATCTCTCTAGAGCAAGAGTTGAGACCTAAGGTTAGGTTTGGTGATTTCTTAGAGTCCTCCTTGCTCATCTGGAGTGGAATCCTTGCTTTCCTCCTGAGTGAGCAAGCGTTGGAGAGTGACTACGCACGTTGGAAGTTTTCCATTCGTCACCGAGTTGGAGATTTGGTTGATTAGAGCTTGCTAGGGTTGGGTCCTAGTTGTTAGAGCTTAAAAAAGGTAGGATCTATGACTATCTATGAAGATTTGTTAGATATAAGTTGTATATTTTGAGTTTATACATGGCACGTGTCACGTCCCAAACTCCGGGTCACGTGAAACACCCGCAACTACCATACATACAACCCAATCGAAAATACACTCTCAAAATAAACCATACATGCATTGTATATAAATGCCGAACGACAACATTATAAGGCTCCAACGCCAGAAAACATGTTATAAGCATACATATAAAAAAAGAACAAAAAGGGAATACTACAGCTCTTCCACCTCCTCTGGCACCTCCAGATCAACCAGTGTGATCGGTACCTGAAGAAAAATAAAATCCCACGCTGTGAGCCAAAGCTTAGCAGATTCTAAACAACACATGAAGTATAAGCTAAACATGCTCGATAAACGAAGTACAGTTTTCGACTCTCTTTCAAGCTATTAAAAACAGTTTGAAAATGGTTTAGATCACGACTCACTAGAGCCAATAAAACAAGTTTTCACATGCAATGGGAAAGCGAGGATAAAAACTATTTTTCGATTCATCAGAGCCTTGAAAATGATTCTAGTATTACGACTCCCGCATGCTGTTAATACAGTATTTCGACTCCCAAAGGCCGATAATACAGTTTTTAAGAAAATTTGTTTATCCGTCCCAATATGTAATACAAGCAATACATGTACACGTGCTTCTTCAAGACCTCGTTTCAGCCTTCAGATATCTCACACACACCCACACCCGTGCCTCATCAGGATCTCGTTTCAATCCGTTAGATATCGCACACACACACACACCCACACCACGCATGCAACCCATGCAACACATATCTTCACGGACTTTCACCGTAGGACTGTCGCCCCCGAATACACACACCGGCTTCTGCAGCCTACCTCATACACCGGCTTTCGCAGCCTACCCCATACACGGGCTTTCGCTGCCTACCTCATACACCCACACACGCACACGGGCATCATCAACTAGGATTTACATCTACTAGATCACAGATTTATTTAATCCATTTCATACACATATGCAAACCTAAACCAGGATTTAAAGCATATAACCATGTATCAACACGACGTTCCACAAACCACGTCACATGCATATAAAACTCTTGGTTTTTAAAGCATAAACCACGTTATACATAACAATATCACCTTATGTAATCCACTTACATAATCCGTACATAAATAACTAGAGTTATAAATGTACAAAGCAAGTTATAAATGCACATGGCAATATATAACTTCACATCATGACGCCACCAGCCGTATAACCCGACATCCACTCACATGAACAACCAACAACCCACAGAACCAAAACCCAACCCAAAGGCTAAAACCACTCAAACGATTCCCAACTGACATAGCATAATACCACAACCCTGCTCGAGCGGTCTCCTACCGACATACATCTCTACGACTCCACCGCTCGAGCGCACGACCACCGCTCGAGCGCACGACCACCGCTCGAACGGTCAGCACCTGACCTAACACTCTTCCACCAGCCCGCTCGAGCGCATAACCACTGCTCGAGCGGTCAACGCTAAAAGAAAACCCCAAACCAAGAAACAAAACCAAACCCCGCACGCAATGATACACTAACCATCGTAAACACAACCGTGCACCAAAAATTTGCATCTAATCATGCACGTCAACCCCGAGGACGGCACCTAACAAACACCCGAGGCTACAACACGACCCACAAAGCCATAACACAAACAACAGAACCCCAACAAGAATCTAATAGTATTTCAGTCGACCGATCCCATAATCAATCAACTAAATGCCATTGAACACTAATTGAAAACCAAGGATCCAACCACCACACGACCAACCGAACCCTAAAAGGAATCCACAGGTATTTGAGTTGACTAATTTCCATGAATTAATCAATTGAATACCATAGGACGCCAATTAAAAACCAAAGAGCCAACCACCAAACCACAAAATACCAACAAACTCCCAAGGCCCTAACACGACCAAAACAGACTACACATGTCCAACATGGCAAACACGAACCCATACATGCCCAACACGACCAACACCAGCCCACAACACCTACAAGAACACCACAACGCCCCACTGAACATGAAATTAGGTCAAAAGGGCCAACAAGGATGAAAAACAACTTTTTTCCAAATATTCGGCAAAAAACGAGTGAAAAATAGTTTGGGAACCTTGACACACCTTCACTCTTTTGATCATAACTTTTTTTACAAAAATAATTTTAAAGTGAGAGAGGTGTCATTGGAAATAGGACTTTCAGAGCGTCAATTTGAGTATAAGAACGATCTAATTTCGAGTCCGAACAAGGGAAATAATATCAAAAAAAAATAACCCTGCACAGCCAATCCGCTCGAGCAGAATCGGGCACTCGAGTGAGCTCCCACCCGAGAAAAACCCAAATTTCCCTGTTCTTGGTGTTCTAAGCCCCCAAACTCTCCAACACCCACTATGATGCTTCAAAACACACTAAAACTTACCAATTCGCATATAATAAACTCCCACGGACATACACGAGCCCAAAACCTCAACAACCACCGAACGAAAAGCCTCAAAATCCGATTCACCCAACCAAAACAACACAAAATCCCCTTTTTAATCAAAACCCAATTTTATTGAAACAAAGTCAGATCTATAGCAATCTAATCGTTAAAAACACACACGATTACACGTCACACTCTTATAAGATATGAGAGTTTAGGATCTTACCTCGGTGAGTTAAAAACTTGACGCCTCAAACCACGTTCAAAATCAAGTTTTGCCGAAATCAAAATCTGACCGGATGGTTACGTAGCCCTCGATGCCAATACCAAGAATCTGTAGTCTAATCGTCGAAAACCAAGTCCCAGGCCCCCGAGAACTTAGAGAAAAGGCAGAGAGAAAAAGGAAGAAACTTAGGAATTGTGTTTTGAAAAATATCTTTTTAAAAATATTTAACTCCAGATATTTATAGGGTTTCAAAATATTTTTTTTAAAAATTTTCAAAATTCGCGCCATAATATCTTACGGCCCCGGGAACCTACCCCGTATGTATATCTAACCCAGATCATGCATCTAAACTGCATTAAAACATGCCGGAACGAAATCATTAACACGCGTCCAAAAACGCTGAAAAAAGAAAACGGGTAAGGGTCTTACAACTCTACCCCCCTTAAAGAAAATTTTCTCCCGAAATTCAACTCAAGGTCAAAAAAAAAATCGTCGATCGGAATTGACGAAAGCATACGAGATGGTCAGCCAAACCATTTCTAGGATATAGTCAAACAAGGTCAGGTATCCTAAACAATGGCCAACTACCTCAAAAACTCGAGATCTACAACCCACCCCAACCTCACAGCATCACCAACCACTACCTCAACACAACACACCACCCACGGAGTCCACCACCAACTCCAAACACATGGTCACAGCCTCGAACACGGCCACGCCCTCTCCGCGCAAACATCATGGCTATATGAACGGAAAGACATAACACAAGATGCAACATATAAACACGAACCACATAAACATGCTAACACATAAGCACATAGGTTCATGCTAAACAAACCCCACATACCGAGGAGAACCGACAAGAATGACACGTCAATCTGGATAACCTACTCAGAGTCCTTGATAGAAATCACGTCAGCTAAACGCGTTTCTAACTTAGCTCCCAAGTTTGTTAATCCAAACGCCTAAAGGCATGACTAATCAATCTCACAGTTCAACCCACATGGTCACATAGACACATCATTCACGTATCTCACATGCTGACACGATTAGGTTATCAAACATTTAAACACATGCAATCAAGCACACGCAATCAACCTCACACGGGATACACCCCCTTCCCACGGCTCATAGGTATTCGAACCCAGAACTCTGATACTAATCTGTCACATCTCAAACTCCGGGTCACGTGAAACACCCACAACTACCATACATACAGCCCAACCGAGAATACACTCTCAAAATAAACCATATATGCATTGTATATAAATACCGAACGAAAACATTACAAGGCTCTAATGCCAAAAAACATGTTATAAGCATACATATAACAAAAGAACAAAAAGGGAAGACTACAGCACTTCCCCCTCCTCCGGCACCTCCAGATCAACCAGCGTGATCGATACCTGAAGGAAAACAAAATCCCACGTCGTGAGCCAATGCTCAGCAGATTCTAAACAATACATGCAGTATAAGCTAAACATGCTCGATAAACGAAGTGCAATTTTCGACTCTCTTTTAAGCCATTAAAAACAGTTTAAAAATGGTTTAGATCATGACTAATCAGAGCCAATAAAACAAGTTTTCACGTGCAATGGGAAAGCAAGGATAAAAATTATTTGTCGACTCATTAAAGCCTTGAAAACGATTCTAGTATTACGACTCCCGTAGGCCGTTAATATAGTATTTCGACTCCCGTAAGCCGATAATACAGTTTTTAAGAAAATTGGTCAATCTGTCCCATAAGGTGATATCGTTATGTGCCTCTTTAGGACCACGTTTCAGCCTTCAGATATCGCACACACACCCACACCCGTGCCTCATTAGGATCTTGTTTCAATCCGTCAGATATTGCTCACACACACCCAGACCACGCACGCAACCCATGCAACATATATCTTCACAGACTTTCACCGTAGGACCGCAGCCCTCGAATACACACACCAACTTCCGCAGCCTACCTCATACACCGGCTTTTGCAGCCTACCTCATACACCCACACACGCACACGTGCATCATCAACCAGGATTTACATCTACTGGATCACATATTCATCTAATCCATTTCATACACATATGCAAACCTAAACCAGCATTTAAAGTATATAACCATGTATCAACATGACATTTCACAAACCACGTCACATGCATATAAAACTATAGATTTTTAAAGTATAAACCACGTTAGACATAACGACATCACCTTATGTAATCTACTTACATAATCCGTACATAAATAAACTAGAGTTATAAATGTACAAAGCCAGTTATAAATGCCGATAGTCATATATAACTTCACATCATGATGCCACCCGCCGTATAACCCGACATCCACTCACATGAACAACCAACAACTCACATAACCAAAACCTAACCCGAAGGCCAAAACCACTCAAACGATTCACAACTGACATAACACACTGCCACAACCCCGCTCGAGCGCACAACCATTGCTCGAGCGATCTCCTACCGACATACATCTCTGCCACTCCACCGCTCGAGTGCACGACCACCGCTCGAGCGGTCACCAACCGACCTAACACTTTGCCACCAACCAGCTCGAGCGCACTACCACTGCTCGAGCGGTCAACGCTGAGAGAAAACCCCAAATAAAGACACAAAATCAAATCTCGCACGCAATGATACACTAACCATCGCAAACACAACCGTGTACAAAAAACTCGCATGTAATCATGCACGTCACCCCCGAGGACGGCACCTAAGAAACACCTGAGGCTACAACACGACCCCCGAAGTCATAACACACCAACAGAACCCCAACAAGAATTTAATAGTATTTTAGTCGACCAATCGCATAATCAATCAACTGAATACCATTGAACACTAATTGGAAACCAAGGATCCAACCACCACACGACCAACCAAACCCCAAAAGGAATCCACAGGTATTTGAATGGACTAATTCTCATAAATTAATCAATTAAATACTATAGGACACCAATTGGAAACCAAAGAACCAACCACCAAACCACAAAATACCAACCAACTTCCAAGACCCTAACACGACCAAAACAGACTCACGCACGTCCAACACGGCAAACACGAACCCACACAAGCCCAACACGGCCAACACCAACCCACAACACCTACAAGAAGACCACAATAACCGACGGAACATGGAATTAGGTCAAAAGGGGCAACAAGGATGAAAAACAACCTTTTCCCAAACATTCGTCCAAAAATGGGTGAAAAATGGTTTGGAAATCTTGACACACCTTTACTCTTTTGATCATAACTTTATTTACAAAAATAATTTTAAGGTGAGAGAGGTTTCATTGGAAAGAGGACTTTTGGGGCTTCAATTTGAGTACAAAAATGACCTAATTTCGTGTCCGAATGAGGGAGATAATATCAAAACAAAATGGCCCGGCGTAGCTAGTCCGCTCGAGCGAACATTGGGCGCTCGAGCTCCCTCCATCCCGAGAAAAATCCAGATTTCCCTGTTCTTGGTGTTCTAAGCCCCCAAACTCTCCAACACCCACTATGATGCTTCAAAACACACTAAAACTTACCGATTCGCATATAATAAACTCCCACGGACATACACGAGCCCAAAACCTCAAAAATCACCGAACGAAAAGCCTCAAAACTTGGTTCGCCCAGCCGAAACGACATAAAACCCCCCTTTTTAAACAAAACTCAATTTTTTTGAAACAAAGTCAGATCTACAGCAAACTAACCGTTAAAAATACACACGATTCCACGTAACACCCTTATAAGACATGGGAATCTAGGATCCTATCTCGGTAAGTTAAAAACTCAATGCCTCGAACCACGTGCAAAATCGAGTTTCTCCGAAATCAAAATCTAACTGGATGGTTGCGTAGCCCTTGGTGCCGATACCAAGAATTCGCAGTCTGATCATCGAAAATCGAGCCCTGGGCCCCCGAGAACTTAAAGAGAAGGCATAGAGAAAAATGAGAAAACTTTGGAGTTAAGTTTTAAAAAATATTTTTTTGAAAATATCTAACTCCAGATATTTATAGGCCTCCAAAATATTTTTTAAAAATTTGTGCCGTAACACCCCACAGCCCTGGGAACCTACCCCGCATGCATATCTAACCCAGATCATGCATCTAAACCGCATTAAAACATGCCAAAATGAAAACACTAACACACGTCCGAAAACGCCGAAAAGAGAAAACGGGTTAGGGTTTCACAGCACGCATGAAAAATCAATATTTTGAAAACCCTAGGTTAGGATTTGAAGTTAAAGTACGCTGACTCTTGTGTTTTCAAATGCTTTATAGTAGATCTATCTTAATATTACCATTAGAGAACAATGAGCATGTGATTTTGAAAAATTAATGTTTGATTTGAGTTGAAACCGTGAAAAATTGGGCTTTTTTGGGTCGTTGGGTTCCAATGTTGAAATTGAATGAATTTTTTGGACTATTGGTGTTATATTTATCTAATTATATGTAATTTTTCAAAAATTTATATGATACAAGAGAATCTATGGGTGTCGAGGTTGAGATTTCGAACAAATCATTTGAATTGACGAATGTAAATGATATGAGATGTTGATTTGGGGGTTTTAAACCTTTTCATTCAAATATATATGAATTATGAGAATATTAAAAATGATTGAGCACTTTCAACTCCTTGTGTGTTGGGTGTTGATGAGAGAAACCGGGTTTAATGGTTGAACTCGCGAGCGTTGTATGATTTGATCGTGTTGGGTTTGATGAGAGGAACCATGTTTGGGTTGGATTCGCGTTTGGAAATTTGAAAATAATATGTGAATGAACTGATTTGGGATCTGTAGATCGTAATTATGGGCTAGTCTAGCTCCTCGGTGAAAGATCAAAAAATTGCGCAGATTTAGGTACCCTTCCCATAGGCTAATAACCGAGAAGGAGGCGTAGTCGTGGCAGGTTATAAAACGCATTTGCCAATTGGCGGACCTCGTGTGGCCCGGTTGGTAGTAGCCATGCATGGGTCAATAAGCTTATTCGGCGTCGATTCTTCATACTTTCAAAACTATAATTGGATTGGATATTTGGCCTATAATGAAAGACCGTAAAAAGCATATGAATTGAATTGGGTTAGGTACTTGTCCATCCGTTAAATTTCATAAAATAGTCCATGGATTGGATCGGGCTATAAAACCATGAATTGGTTGAGATGTGAAGAGAAGTGAGCAAGTATGCGTGAGTTGTGGAAAGTGAGAGATTGTAATGGGTGTAATGAAATTGAGATGAAAGAAAACTAAAAGATAAATTTGTGAGGGAAATTGGGTTTAATTTGCACAAGGAAAGTGGTAATGTGAATGGGTTTGGTAATGAATAGAAATTGGTTTTAATAAAATTATGTGTTACATTCCACATAATCATCCTTGCATGTCATGTATTTGTTCATTTTTAGTCTATTTTCTATGAGACTCAGCTCATGTTGTATAAACAATTTCAGGTGTTACAGAAGGCAAGTCACCAAGTTAGGTGGACCAAAGTTGGGACCTTGTTAGGTCGTTTTCCTTGAAGAGATTATATGCATTTTTTGTGCTATAGCAATTGTAATCTTTGGATGCATGGTTGGATGTATTTTGGGTTGGAGTAACTCGTGTTATAAGGCCCTAAGGCCATGGATTCATGATTTTATGCATGTGAGATTGTCAAGCTCTTGTTTGGATTGATTTCTCGATTTTTTTTGTATTTAGTTCTATAGATTGAAATGTTGGTTTTCACATTTTTGGTGAAGGAAGAAGTTTTTTCAATGTCAAATGTATGTTTTAACTCTTAGTTCTTGATTTAAGAAAACCATGTTCAAAGGATGAGGAAAACGGGTATTTTTCCACACTTAGAAGAATTTTAAGATTTTGGGCCAATTTGCTTTCGGATACCTCACCGCTCGAGTGGTGGGAAGTTTGCTTAAGCAGACTCTGCTGGGTGGGATAATTTTGAAAACTATTTTTAAAAGGGTTTTGTTGGGCATCTTTGAGCACCCTTTGGGATATAAAATGGCATATTTTGAGAATCGCTTGCAAGTATAATACTTACTATTACTCTTATCTTTAAAACAAAAAAAGGGGGAAAAGATTTGACACCTTGTCTCGTTTTACCGCTAAAGAACCATTTTGCAGACTCTTTTGGGTTGGGAAATCTATAAACCAGGTTCTTTCTTATCTTTTTCTTGGCTTTTTATTGTTTGAAAATTTGGGTGTTACAACAAAACACCAACTTACAGACTTTGAGTGAATCCTTAATCCAAACACCTTAAGCAATCTTGCCAAATTCACATGCACCGTTCCCCGCTTGATTACCATAGCAATGAATCCTCGAAGCTTCGCAACTATTGAATCCTCAATACTTTCACACCGGCAGAATCTTGTGTCGGTAAACTTAGAATGCCTTCTCAATTGAACACGAACAATCTCAGAATTTTTAGAACTCGAAATGAACTTCTAATTTGCTTTAGAATCACTTATTGTTGATGTGTAGAAGTTAATTTTCATGGCTAGCCTATGGTCCTTTATATAGGCCTTAAAAGTAGGCAATTAGAGTTTTAATCAAATTAAAACTGCCTGGGGTCCGGTCGAGCACACTTAGGACCGCTCGAGCGGTCATGTGCCAGACTGCTTTTTATTTTTGCACGAACCTATTTTATTGGCTTGTATTCTTGGCTTCTAGTGTTGTACTTCAGTCTTCTAACCTGAATAATATTTTGATAAAAGACTCCTAATCCAACTAAAACTTACAATTCAATTAAGTGACTTAACTAAATCAAATAACTTATGAATTCTATAGTCATCCAGCCACAAAGAGTCTTAAACCAACTAGGAGTTTTACAATACTTGTACAACATAGATTGCCACAAAAATATATAAAATTTAATATAATTAATATTATAAATAAATTCCTGACAATCTCTCCCTTAGCAATTCAGGTGAACACAAAAACTCCTAGCCATGCCAAATACATAATCTTCAAGCTGTAGTCTTCTAGAAGAACTCATCATGCAATCACGATTCAAGCAAACTTCTTTTTCTTAATTCTTCATCTCCCAAACAAAAAAAAAAGACCATTTATCCAAAAAGATTAAGTTAACAAAAATCAATAGAAAATCAGTTTAAAGTTGATATATTCTAATTCAAGCCAAAATTTAAATGCAATTCGAAAAACAGAGAGACCCAAACTAAACATATCTCTCCTTTTTTTTTTGATGTCCTAGAAGTGCCGCTAAAAAAACACTATGAAAAATCTAAATAGGCAATCACATGAACCTGCTTTTCTTGAGAAAAAAATGTTTATGAACTCCCCATTTATATTTTTTATTTAATTTTTTTAAATTTAACAATATTATAATAAAATAAATCATTTTGACATTCAAACAAAAAAAAATCATTCAATAAAGAAAAAAGTTTATTGAATTTTCAAAACAAAAATGAACTTAAGGTTTAATATCACGAGGAAATAAAAAAAAACTTAGGCAAGAGTTTACTTGATTTTTTCTTCAAATTTTGGATTCAATTCTTATGTGTGATCGATATTTCTTGAACTATATTTGAATATTTTTAAGAATTTTCACACTTTTAAAGTCAAACCTGATAAATTCCTAATATATATCTATTGAAGAAAGATGGAAGCTCCCCCTAACAAAGAACTGTACATAAAAAAATTGTTTATGCTTTTATTCGGCGGCTGTCACACTAATGCAAACGAAAAGACAATGTTCGCATAGGTAGCCATTTTCTTAAGCATGTTCGTACAACAGCATAAGTGGCGGCTTTCACACTAAAACGAACGAGAAAGCAAGGTTCATATAGGTAGCATTTTCATGTGCATGTCAAAAAAATAGCATAAACAACGGCTTTCAACTATAACAAACAAAAAGAAAAAGTTCGTATAGGTAGCCATTTCTGTAAGCATTTTATAGCACAAACAATTCTCAATAAGAAGAGACTAGTGAAGAGATAAACAGATGGAGGTGATTGTAGACATCAACATTAACATAGAGATCCTACCACCATGGTCAATCAAAAAGTGCTCCTTTAAAAAATATTCAAAAAGGTTCCAATGAAAAATTTGAACACAAGTTCGGATATCTTTTATTTGAAAAATAATCAAGTAGACTTAAAAATATTATTTTTTTAACTTCTTACTGACAAAAATCAATGAGTCAGTTTTTTATTTTGACTTATTGTATAAAAACTGATCTACTTTGAATTAATTGAGTTTTTTAAATTTTGAAAGTCAAAAGAACTATCACAAAAAATATTTACATATATATATATATATAACGCTTTTTTTGCTTTTTGCATATTATTTTTTTTAAAGAGAGAGATAAACATTATTTCGAAACACATGTTCCAATTGGAGTGCTTTCAAAGGTTTTGATAACAAGGCGATTTTTTGAAGCACTATGAACTGGATTTCCTATCAGGTTTGACTTTCTAAGCCATACAGCTCGAGTTTTAGGCAAAGATATCATGGAGGTGCTAGGTTTTTGGTTAAAACTAACTTTCTGCTAGTTGGCCGCTCGAGTGCCCCTTGGGTCTGCTCGAGTGCCCCTTGGGTCCAGTCGAGAGCTCGATTGCCAGTGAGCTATTTCGTCTCTCGGCCAGTTATCTGCTCAAGCGCTCAGACGGTCCGCTCGGGCGCCCAACTGCCAGCGTGCTTTTTCATGCAAAAGTTTGATTTGGTTATGCAATCTTCTAGTTTTCTTTTCATACAGATATGATAAAAGAGGTTTCAACTGTCTGCAAGAAGGTCGGATATGACCCACAATACCACAATAATAATAGATAGGCACAAATTTTTTAAAACCGATTGATTGTGGCCTAGATTTTTGAAAATAGTTTCTCGAAAATTGGGTCTTGAATTGATCAAAACTTTTCAAAGTATTTTGACCCAAACTTGGAGGTATGTTGATTGCTTTAACAAAATTAATTTTACCTAAAGTCTTCGAAGAAAATGAATTTTCAACATACCCTAATTCAGTTCAGTCTAACACCACTTTCTGAACACTCAAAATTTCTTCCAAACTTACGGATCCTGCATTCAACCTCTTAAGAGTGGTTTTAGCAGCAAGCAGTTTAGATTCTAACTCTTTGATTCTCTCCTCAAACAAGGTTTTTGAATTTACTGAGTTTTATAATTCCACTTCTAATTCTGAAACTTTAGATCTAAGGGAATCACAAGACTCGATAAGTTTATTCCTCTGTTTGTCATAACTGACCAGTTTTCAGACATTTATGATTTAAAAATATTTAGTTGAGAAATAAGAGCTTGAGACTCAATCAATTCTGATTTAAAGCCAACATTCTCCACTTCCAAGGTTTTAACATTCAGTGAAAGCTTAGTGATAACTTATCATTTTGTAGCTTTCTCTGTGCAGTTTATCATAAGCCCATTGAAGATTTTTGTCACTACCATCATCTGAATCTGAACCTAAATGTGAATCCTCTTTTTCGAAATCGCTGTGAGAAACATTTGATTCTTGGTCAAAGTATTCAAATTTAAATGAGCCAGCAGATACAATGAAGGCAACAATTTTGCACTCTTCATTTTTTGGCTCAGATTCTATTTCATTATTACTTAACTCAGCATCATCCCACGTGACAGAAAAAAACGTTTTCATTCTTTTTCTTTTTATTTGGATAATCATAAGCAATGTGACCATATCCCTGACATTCAGAGCACTGTATTGTTTGGTTTTGATTTTTTGAAAAATATTTCTCATTTTTAGCAGTATTCTTACTTTTGTCATTAGTATTTTCGAACTTGTCATTAAAGTTAAATTTTTTATTTAAAATAAATTTTTTTAATTTTTTAAGAATAAAATTCATAGTTTTAGGGTCAAAGTCCTTCACATCATCAGTAGATTCTATGTCAACCTTTGAAAATTTTAAAGTAGTGGCATACAATTTTTTAGGTTGACGTAGAGTCGACTCATAAGTCAGAAGGTTTCCAACCAATTGTTCCACTTTAAGAAGATTAATATATTTGCTTTCTTTAATAACGGTGACTTTTTGTTGAAATCTTTCAGGTAGCGACCGTAAGAGTTTTTGAACAATACGAGATTCCAAATTTTTTTCTGCAAGTATAAAACAAGAGTTCACAATATCACTCAATTCTGCATAAAATTTATCAAAAGTCTCACTTTCTTCCATTTTTTACGTTTTAAAATTAGTAGTGAGTCTTTGAAATTTTGAAATTTTAACTATTGAAGTGCCTTTATGAATGATTTCAAGGATATTCCATACTTTTTTAGCAATTTCACACGTACAAATTCGTCAGAATTCTTCCAGTGCGACACCACTAAAGATGGCATTGATAGCCTTACTATTCCAATCTATATTTTCAAAATCCTTTTTATCCCATTATTTGGTTGGTTTTAAAATAAAATCATCACCAGACTTGGCGGTAGGTCGGGTACAGCCATTAATAACAGAAATTCAAACTCTTTCATCGATAGATTTCAAAAAACCTCATTCGAGCTTTTCAATAAGGGTAGTTCCCTCCATCTAACAGGGGTGGTCTAATGGTTGAGTTTTGTTCTTTCGGAAATTCTGAGAAAAAGATAAACACACACTCCCACCCAAACAGAGACAAGAAAACACACACACACACAGACACACACACACCCAAACAGAGACCAGAAAAGAGAGCAGGCATTGCCGTCTTGGGGTGGTGGACTTGGGCTAGTGGATGAAGAGCCCGCGACGGCGACATGGTGTGATTGGTGAATGAGCAGGCGACGGCCGCGACTAGCTCTTGCAACTACGAGCTCCTATGGCTTGCGGCGACCATTACTGGTGGCGACTAGGGCGGACGGCAATGGCAGGTTGCGTGATGATGGTTTCTTGCGGCGATGGTGGGTTGGGACGACGGTGGGTGGTGGCAACAAGCTTGCGTACTAGGGTTTCGTATGGTAAACGGGAATGTGAGAGAGAGAGAAGCGGCGAGGGGGGGGGGGGAGAGAACTGGAGTGATATATTTGCACGATCCAGAGGCGAGGTGTGAAAAAATTAACGATTTTTTTATCTCGGTTATAAAGGAAAAACGTGATTAAAAAAATTATAAACAATCTCAGTTTTTATATAACTGAGACAAAAGATACATACAATTTCAGTTTACTTTATTAACCGAGATTAAAACATTATTTTACAATTTTTTATCGCTGTTTTATTAAAATCGAGATCTTTATAATTTTTCAAGTGTGATTTTTAAGCATTATTGTATTAGTGAGTCACAAACCACTGGGGGTAACTCTCCTCGAACCACAACCATCTCATCCAACATGAGAGTAGAAAAGAGGAAACCCAAATTCCTTTGATTCCGAGTAACACTCGGCAAAGACACCAAACCCTTATCCCGATCACCCACAAAACAAAAGCAATCACCCTCAGGCGTACAAATTGATATTCTCCGTCGATCACAATCTATAAAGGCATGGTAGGTAGTCAGCCAATCCATTCCTAAGATGACATCAAACGTGGTCATGTTTAGAATGATAAAATTAAACTCTAAACAACGACCGATGACCCCCAACGAATAAGATCTATAAACTGGATTCAACACCACATTCCCACTGACTAGGGTCTCTACACTCAACACACTACCCAACGAGTCTGTCTCTAACCCCAATGCAGATGCAAAAGTAGAGGAAATAAAGGAATGCGATGCTCCTTTGTCGATAAGAACACTGGCCCATGATCTATATACTAAGAAAGTACCTTTGATCATGGATGCAGTAACAGTAGTTGTAGCATCGGGCACAACCGGTGCTTTAGAAGCACTAGGATCAACAAGAACATATGCTCTACCCTATGGTGCTCTGGCCTGCCCACTATAACCCTGGGTCGTCGATTGCCTCACAAACTGTGCTGAGGCACCACCTTCAGCAAACCTAGACGTTTGAGCCCTAAGTTACTGAGAAGTCTGTCGCCTCTATGCAGATGGAACAACTGGTGCTCCTGTCGCACTTTGAACACTCCCTCCTCAGGGACAGTATCTACGAATGTGCCCAGACTAACTGCACCCAAAACATACTGGTGGGTCTCTCCCTTGTGACTGGACATGCGTTGAACTCTAAACCTGCCCCTTCTGCGGGCACTGTGATGAACGATGCCCTGGCAGTCCGCATCGATAACAAATAAGCTCTCTCTGCTTCAGCCTTCCTGTCGAGGCAACTAAAAGCACATGAATGGACAACTACAGCTGATATGATCCCGCATGATGAGAACTCGAACCAGATGACCTTCAACACTTGTTCCTGCACCCCTAAAGCTGTGTACCTCCCTCACCCTGCTGGCTCCTACTCTCTCTTTCTCTGTGACTCTCTGCCATCGAGTTCTCTACTCGGATAACGGCTTCCACCATCTCAATGCAAACACACAAACCCAGCGCCATAATTCTATCCTTGATGAAAGGTTGAAGGCCTCGTTCAAACATTTTGGTGCATAACTCCTCCGTGGACACCATCTCAGATGCAACCCGCGACAGATTCGCGAACTTGGCCTCATATTGGACCACGGTAAGGTACCCCTGAATAAGGGAGAAAAACTCTTCCCTATATGTATCTCTCAAAGAACTCAGGAAGTACTTCTTCAAAAAGGCCCAAGTAAAAGCTTCCCACATGCCATCCACCGTGGTTTTGGCAAACTTTCACCATTCCCTCGCATCCTCCCGAAGTTAGAACGCCACCAACTTATCACGCAAGGCATCCTCCTTAATATCCAGGGTATCCAAGATCGTCGGGGTTACTACTAACCACTTGGTAGTAACTTTGGGGTCTGGCTCCCCAAAAAAGGTTGGAGAATCCAACCGCCGGAATTCCCTCATTGCCACAGAGGCCTTTGGCTCAAGAGCCCTCACTCCCGACCTGATTACCTCAGCTATCACTCTCATTATAGCAAGTAGCTCTTGTACAATGTCAGCACTGCCCACTTGTTCCTGTGAGGCATGAATGTCCCCTTCTTTTGGAACCTGGACATGTGCATGACCTCAGTCACGGCCTTGGTCACGACATCGTCCCAATCCTCCACGCGTGGACATAATTCTATATGAAGGTAATATAATAGGATAAACTTTCATATGACATGTGATTAAAACATAACACATATAAGTATGCTAACACATAGCCACTTAAGATTATGTAAACACATCTCACCTACCAAGAAGAACCGATAAGAAGAACGCATCAAATTGGATAACCTACTCAGATTCCTTACTAGAAAACACGTCGGCTAAATGCCTTTCTAACTTGGCTTCTAAATTTATTAATCTAAACGCCCGAAGGCAAGACTAATCAATCCTAAGGTCCAACCTCCATACTCACATATACACAAACTATCATGCTTAACAGGCTATCATGCTCATGTTTATCAAAATGTTTAAACACATACAATCAAGCACACGCAATCATCGTCATAAGGTGATGCACCCTCTTCCCATGGCAATTAGGTATTCGAACCTAGAGCTATAATACTAAGTAGTCACGCCCTCAAAACCAGAGTCATGTGAAAATCCCACCAAACCACCATATATAAAAATATAAATTGTTACTGATGAAACCATCAACCAAAAATATAACTTTTGTTATTAAAAAGAGTACCCAAGATTTATCTCTCAGAATAACATACATTCAGTTCCATACATGCATAATATACTGCCGCAAGGCTTATAATACAAGTCTTCAGAAACAGGCGACACATGGAGGTATACATGTTCAAAACAGAAAGGAAAACTATATGTCTTTTGCCACCACAGACACTTCTAGATCAACTCCTTGTGATCATCAACATCAATACCTGAAAAATATTTTTAACAAAATTCCACTAAGTGAGCCAAAGCCTAATAGAAACAGACTATGATGCCGTAAAATTAGGATATGTAATCACATTGTTGAGACTACAATTACTATTCTACACCAATCTTCCATGCCTCTAAAATTCTAGTTTGATGCTATTGCTACAGCAGTATTCTTGATTGATTAATTACCAAGTATCAAACTAAAAGATCTCAACCCCTTTGAGGTCATGTTTGATAAACAACCTAATTTTTCTCTTCTTAAGATATTTGTTTGTCAGTTCTTTTCTTGCCTTAAACCATATATGTCTCATCAACTCAACCTTAAATCTATTTCTTGTGTTTTTATTAGATATCACCTTACCATTAAAGAGTATAGGTGCCTTGATCCCTTATCTAGCACTATATACATCTCTTCGTGTTAATGAAATAAAGTAGTTACTAGAATCAATAAAAGTCAATTCCAATTAAGATACTTCACGATGTACACTTAAGTGGGCTCCCTATTTTTTAATTAAAACTTTAGAGTCGAAAGCAATTGCTTTGTGACTTTGCCCTAAGGGTATAAAAAAACACGTGGCTCGTGGGTCTCCCTGGGGCTTGCTCGAACTCGTTATTGCAGTGGTTTGGTCTGGGCTTGGGTTTGGATTTTGATAGAACTCGTCCAAGCTCAAAGAGTGGTAGCCTAGCGTGGGCCTCCCCTTAAAGCCTAAGTCCAGCCCATATGCCCAACTTGAGGCTTGGTCCAAACTTTACGACGAAAGCCCAAATGTTGACTCGGTCTGAGGTTCAACCTTAATGTTTTTTTAATATTTTATTATATACAAAAAATAAATGTATAAAAATTAAATAATAG